>JAKSZP010007177.1:0-51710 GCA_022478985.1 Massospora cicadina | reverse complement strand
TAATCCAATGCAAGTCTCAGTAGGGCTGAAGTTCCAACTGCATGGCTATGCGGGCATCAAAGTCACTTAAAAAATTTGCTCCTGCCAAGATCTGAGCTTCTTGGTAAAAACGGTCGGTGAAAAAAGCCAGAGTCTGATCTTTGAGGAATTGAATACCCATGAACTCTTGTTTTTGATTTGCCATCTGGGTAGGGCTTCTGAACTCCAACATAATGGCGGCTTTGGCTTCTGCGTATGACCAATTGTCCCCATTGAGGTGAGGAAGCATTAGATTTTGGCAGTCTGTGCTAAGGAAGTTCATTATGGTTACTGCTTTTTGTCAGTACGCATAGCTGAACATGATCATCTCAAATAAGCGGAAGAATGCTGGGAGTTATCCCGGTGAAAGGTGGGCAATTTTGGCATATTTCAAAATTCCTCAGTTGTTCCGCTAATAGGAGATCCTGACCCAGCTACTCGAGAAGCCATAGGAGTGACTTCAGGAGTCATTTTTTGACATCTCAGCGAATGGTTTAGGCATGTTTTGGGGCGGAGAGGTCTTATTGCTTGGCAATTCACATGCCTTTGATTTGGCATCATTTGCCTTGAATTGTTCACAATCACATTGATGTTTCTCCAACTCCTCTATATGTGTGGTCATTTTCGCCGTCTCCTCATAGAACCATCAGATGTGTTCTCAATCCACTTCCCATTCAGTTTTCTAAAATAAAATTTTGACAAGTTTGCCATCTTACCACTTTAAAGAGGCAATTTTTCTGCATAGGTCGTTATTAATTATTCCTAATTGTTTGAGCGTCTCCTCCGCCTTGATAATACACTCCTCTAGTGTACTAACATTGTATTGAGATGCCGAGCTGAGCAAATTTCTTATTGATGGCCTGTAGTTCCACCCAGAGCTTCCGAAGCTCTTCCTTAAATAACATTGTTAATTTTAAATTGGCTTTTAGACAACTCAACTACCCCATGTAGTGAGCACCAATGTCAAAATCTTGGGCTTTGTTGGCTCGCTTTTTAGCCCTGGATTTCAACTGCACATATTCTTGGATCCTGGAGTTGCTTACTTGAGTGATTTTGATAGATTAGGGCAATAATATTATGAAGAATATTATTATAGTTGATTGCCCAAAAGCCACGTTGAGAGTAAAGTACAACGCTAAACTGATGCTTCTTCATCTTGAAGATATTTTGTTACTGGTAGGGACCCTTTCCCTATTCCCTTCTTTCAGAGCCAAGCGGAGATTTTAATATTTCCAACCTAAGGATATCTGATCATTGCACTCTTCTCTTAAAAGTAATGTTTAAAACAACCAATGTTTAAACAAATAAGCTAATATCAGTGTGAATCTGATTTTATTAGGGAATAATTCAGGGTTTTTCTATAGTAGGAATTGGCACACAACTTTTCAGTTGTCCGCTGAGAATATTTGTGCTCCTATACTGGTTTGACCCTCAGTGTTAGGCACCAAATCTCGTTGGGTACTGTTGCCTTGGGTTTTTTAGGCAGTTTAATCCTTGGGTGTTCGGCGGACCATATCATTGGTATTAGGTACATGAAACCAATTGTTTCAGCGATGACAATTCTACTCTTCCTCCTGCGTTTGAACGTTTTGGTATTTTCTGACAACTCAAACCCATTCCGCTCTGAATGATTCCCTATAATTCAACTATCTGGTGTTATACCAATATTAAATTATTGCCTAATTTCATTGTAGATGACGCATGACGAAATTATCATCTTTCAGCAGCCTCAAATATCATTGGCGATGATGCTTGACAATAATTCATTAGTCAGCGACTTCTAATATCATTGGGGATGACACCTGGCAATATTCTCATCAATTGGCCACTATTGCCAATCCTCTACGATTATAATTTAATTGTTGAATCTTATATTCAGTCAAAGTGGTTAGATTATGTGGTCATCTGCAATTCCAACATATGCCCACCCGCTCCCCCCTGATGTGCTCCGCCAGGAGCTGATGGAAGGTTTGGCAGCCTATGACTCCAACCCCATCTTACAATTTATGTCCCAAATGGGCCATACGCCTCACTGGTCCTCAGGCATATGCCACAATCAGCCCTGATTTTGATAAAATTGCCTTGTTACTTCCCCCTCGCGCCATCATTCCCTCTGCCCCTGACCATCCGTTCTGGGTCCATAGCAAGGCTGGGCAGATGATCTGTCCATTTCGTTCTAAGTTGGACCACTTGAAACATAAATGCCCATCCTTAGCTGCTTCTGATGGCTCTTTTTTTTGTCCGCCGGCTTCCAATCTGCCACCCACCACATGCCAGCTTCAGCATGGGTATGATCCTACCTTCCCCTCCCCCAAAGCCTGTTACTTCAGCCGCGCCCACAACCACCAAACAGCCTCTCCTCCTCGCCCCAATGCCACAAATGCTACCTCCAATCAAGAACAGAATTTGACCCCAGCTTGCTCCCATGTGTCCTCCAATGAACCAACTAAACATCAGGCATATGCTAACTCCCCAATTCAATTCAACCGAAATCCTTGGGATCTATTGGTTGAAAAACAATGCGTCCAGGAATCTTATTGAAGACCGCACTATCCAACCTGAGCGGTTCATGTATGCTGACCATGAGGCTGTGCTACCCCTCTTTTATACGCCCCCAGAAAAATGCCAAAACATTCTGTGGCAACCACCGTCTGGCTGTTGAAGAAACGGCTAATCCAGATTGTTGTCCTCTCCACAAAGCTGCCGCCAAATCAGTGGCAATGCTCGCAGGAGGAATCCCTCCTCCCATTATCCCCTCCATAGCCAATATACTCCAGAAAAATGTGTTGATCAAATCTCACAAAGCTGCCAATGACGCCATCCAGCACATGGCAGTGGTAGCGCAGTATCCCAGATCCAAGATTACCTGCACAATATCGCCACATCTGTAAAGCTCCCTGACGCATGGATGTTAGCTATTACAGCTTTGGTAATTACATCATATCATTTATTTTCAACCGCTGTCTTCCTGCTACCTCAATCATTGAGAATTTCATTCTGCATCCCACTGATGCCCCGACGCCCCAGCTCTCGCCATAGCCTGTGCACTGCTTTGGGGTGAAGAAGAGGCCGAGGATGAGCCCCCTGAGCCCCCTCCCCTTCTGCCATGATGGGATAAGCGTTTCCCATTGTCCCACTTGGTTGGTTATGTTTGCGTTTTGTGTGTCATCTGCTATTTTTGGGTGGTTTGTCCATTTTGTTTGGTGAGGATTTATGTTAGCTTTTTGAGTTTCAGTAATGTCCACCCCTGGTCAGATTACCTCTGTTAAATAAAAAAACTGTATTGAGGGTCAAATGGAATTCAATGGTGATTTTGGATAGTTTAGTATGGTCTAAATTAGGGAATATGTGAATTTGACCTTTCTGAGCTCGGAAAACTTGCTTCACTTTAGCTAAATGACTGGTGGAGAGCTTTTTTATGCATGACAAACTTGTGGGGTAACAAATTAATATACTTTAGCCAATACCAACTAGAGAAAATAATTACGCCTTAGGGGACCCCCACCAAGACTA
The DNA here is from genome assembly GCA_022478985.1 of Massospora cicadina. Taxonomy (NCBI): domain Eukaryota; kingdom Fungi; phylum Entomophthoromycota; class Entomophthoromycetes; order Entomophthorales; family Entomophthoraceae; genus Massospora; species Massospora cicadina. The sequence goes on along the minus strand of JAKSZP010007177.1, from coordinate 48,179 downwards.
TAAAATGGGGTGGTCCCTGCTTAAGTGTTTGATATAAACTAGATGTTGCCCAGGGATGGACCTCCAATGGACTCCCCTGGTTTTCCCACATGGTTGGGCCAAACTTTTTGAATGACCTTGGGCTATTTTCCCATATAGTATTTGCAGAAAATGTTACCCTGATTTGAGGTGTTCCACTGAGAATCAACCAGGGAACTTTGGCTGATAATATTATTATTATTTTATTAAAACGCTCTTATCCCAATCTTGAACTTATAAATGTCTGAAATTTCCATCTTTTGGCCTATTTTGACTCAAAACATTCTTTTCTTGAAGCTGGGAGGGCAATTGTCTGACAGTAGGGTTTGTTGCAAGAACATCACTTTGCCTGATTGTGTAAAAAAAACTCAAGTTCTTAGCATAACTGAGGATTGGCTCTTTCTAAGCCTCAAAGGTACAGCCATTTGGACCCCAGTCAGCATAGGGTCTTATTAGAAGGAGTTGGAAACTCGAATGGTTCCATATGTTGTTCATATATCTTCAATACTACTTTTTCAGCTAACTCAGTGGCACGTTTAACATATGAGCGGGGTAGTCACCAACTACGCTTTTATTAGTTGACATCTGAACCAGGAAAGGCATCTTGTTGTAATCACTTGGCCATATCAACTGAGAGTGTTTCTGTGATTTATTCTTTTCTGAGCTTTTGTTAGAGGAGACAAAAGTATAAAATCTCAATTCTCTTCATCCCTGTCTTTTACCACTTTTATGGCATTCACAGGGTGCACAGAATGAGCTTGAAGTTAATCAATCAACTTAGGACAACAGTTGACTTAATGGCCCAATTTTTTGCAGTAATATCAAATAATCATACTAACATCAGAATTATCAAATGAGGGCCATATGGCGGAGGTAAATTCCTTCTTGGGGAAATGGCCTGAGGCTGCAGTTCATAATGCTCCCATTTAACTATTTTTGGGTGCCCCAAAAGTGACAGCGCACTGCCATAAGTAATTTGCCATCTTGCCAATATCATTATTTTCTCTCGAACTGGAATCATTACCTGATAAAAGACTTGTATGGCACAAAGGCATGGCGTAGAGAAATTTGCATGCCAAAATCATCAATCACGGTATCCCATTCTAGAGTAAGAGCTTCCAGTTAAAACGCTCTGTTAATGTTTACAGTTTAATCTTTTTAAAAAGATGTTATAAATTTAGTCTTAAATTTGGTCATCTGTTTAGCCCACCAAAAATCCTTAATGAGAAGGTCCTTGGAATGGTGGTAGGTAATGCTGATCTTTTGTAATTTTGCCATGACCAACTCCTGGGCTTCAGTGTCAATCAAGTTCCTTGAGGTTGCCAAATTAGCGTTCTATTACTCCCCAGCCATGCTAATCTCCAATAGACTAATAAAAGTTTATATTTTGGCCTTTTTATCAAAATTTAGTTAGTTGATAGAGTTTACATTAACTGGTGGTTCATTCTATTAATACCAAAGGCCCAGAATTGCTTCTAATTGACTTCCCAAGTGGCGGAGATGAGGTGTAGGCATATACCAGCCTTGAACTGCCAGAGCGCCCTGAGTTGAAGCACCCACAGGAGTCGGCATAAGATTACCAATGGGAATGTGTCAGTTATACTATAGGTTCACAATTAATTGGGTCAGATGGCTCATGGGGTGGAGCCTCCAGCATCTTCAGATGAGCTGACGCTCCAATGCCTAAAGCTGAGGTAAAAATGGCACTTCCGGCATCTCCCATGCCTCATTGCCTTCTATATTTTATTCCAGTGGATAAAGCTCAGATTTGCCATTGATATTATTAGTGGCCTTAGCGGCTGATTGACTATCAAAATAATACCACGTGGTAGCAACGCAGCATTTTCCCTGTAGCAAAATTTCCATATTATTAAATTTTTGGGTAGCAGCCAAAAATTCCATTTTCATGTTGATGTTCTTGTTCATTAAGGAACTGGCCTTCTGACCCTGGGTTTTTACTTTAAGTTATAAAACCTTAATGGTTTGGTACAAAGCTGTATCAGAGTAAATAGCTCCAGAATATCTGCATCTAAGTCTTTGAGGCGTCATCGATGTTCTTAGGTAACTTTAGCTAAATCTTTCAATTGATGCTAACGTCCAAGCATAATATCTGAAAGTTCAGCCAATGTGAGCATTTTAATCCGCTCATATTTGGTGAACAACATCATATTAATTCTGCTGGGCCGCAGTAAAAGACCTCTTAAACTTCAACCATCTGTGGTACTTCTGCTGGAGAAACCCTTTGACAGAGTCTATTGTGACCATACTTAGTTAAATATCACTACAAGGATTTAATGAGAGCCCCTGAATTTGGAACCACAATGTTGAAATCGGCGCTTATGTGTCAGATTTCAAAGGCACTGAGTTCTATACCAAATTAAGAAGGTAATTTTTGAGGAAAGTAACTTAAGTAAACTTTCAAGAAGAACAAGTTTCGGAAAAAGGCATCTTGATAACAAGATAAACATAAGAACCATGTAGCACTGGTACTGACAAAGGCTCTACAGCTAGCTATCCTTTATGTTCTTCATGAAAGTTTCTCTCTAGAAACGTTGGAAAATGACATCCATACCATAGAGGCTAGAAGCCAAAGCTTTAATAGATTGAGGGAGTGGAATTTGCACCAGTGGGGTTATGGGACTCAATCTTCCATATCTATAAAGCTATGGAGCCAAGAAAAAAGCACCAAAAGTAATTTCATACAACTTTAGCCATTTTTTTATGAAGTTAATACTTAACGCTTGAGACTCCTTGCGCCATCAAGTCCTATCTAATTATTAGTTTAATAATAATTATCTAATATATATTGCAACTTTTCTTTCCGCTTGATCTCACTTTTTGAAATTTTGAAAAAAAAAGTATAAATTATCTACAGCCATCTGACCACGTCCATTTTCCAATTAATGTCCTCGTATTTGCCGCCTGCTACTCCAGTGTGAGGCAGTGGTTTTCACCTCTCAGCGTTTTCAGCCCAGCAGGGAAACGCATTTAGATGGGCTCAATTATTCCACTAAAATCTATGGGCCATTTTGTCCCTCCACAGGACTTAGTGCTTCACCTTGCATGCATACACCCAACTCTCCCCCATCCTCTCGCCCTCCCTAGATCCAAAATTTTATTCTAACTTTGTGTCAACTATGGGTTTTTACTCCCATATGCCAACAAAGCAATAATTGAACTGACCAACGCTGCCTTTGCACCAGCTAGCTTTGTTGATTTCCACCCTTTTATGGGCTATTTTGCATAGGTTCCAAACAGAGGATGACGCTGCAGCGGTGGCGTTGCCCCTCTAATTTCTAAAAATATCCCCATCCCCACTACCCAAACTCGTCTCCTTGATGACATCACACTGGTGGCGTGCATTTGACAATCTCCTTTTGCATCTCCCACCCTAAATTTTATAGGATGAGATTATGTTGGGGCTTCTTGCTTATGGCACTCAGACCAACCTAGTATTCACCATTCCTTCAGGTGAAGAGCGCCTTGCTGCCCCTCAGGCCACTGCCACCATCAACCTAAATCACTCTGCCATTGCCCTCTAAATACCCCAAATGCTTGCGTCACTGAGAGCAGGTGCATTTCTTTTGGGCTTTTGTTGATAACAATTAACATATTTTCCCCTCTGTTTTGAGATTGACCACTCTAAAAGAACCTTCCCTCATGCCGGATCATCTGTTACTATTTCTGAACCCTTTTCAACGTAATCTGAATGGGGCGTTTTGTTTCCCCCTCCCACCCAACATTCTCACTCAATGGTCCAACGTTGGAAAGCACCTCTAAAACATCCAGTCACACTCACTACCCAGGGCACAACCTGGTCTAATCAGAGTCAGGCTTGTATCACTACTTATACCCAAGCACCCACTCATTCAAATACTACCACATACCCAAATCCTGTATCCACTATTCTTGTAAACCAAAGCCTTGAGACCTACTAGACGAGGTCAATAAATCAGGTAAATTTCAAAAATGAGGATGATGAATCTGGTGAAAGAGGCCTGGATGAATATGAATGGACTGAATTTTATAATTCTGATTTTGATAAAACTCTCTCCCCCAGACGCTATTCTCCTAAACTTAATGCCATCCCCTTCCAAAGTGACCACCAGCTTTCATTAACAGCAGTGACTTCACCTCTTAGTCACCACCTCTGCAAAGCAGTGACTAATCAGTTAGACAATTCCATGAAGGGCTAAGCAAAATTGATTCCCCCAATTTCCCCAAAGTAGAACGGGAGAAAATGTTACCATATTGTCCAAAGCTACTTTTGATTATGTCATACATGTTGCAGAACTAGAAGCATTTAGCCTAACTGCTAAAAATTCTCTGGAAAATATAGCCAGTTTGGACAAATTCCCAGATGCCCACCTTTAATCTGAACATTCTACTGCAGAATTAATTGAGGATGTCTACCAGGCGGATCTTGAGGTAAGTAACCGTTATTACACACTCCTCTAACCCCACCACGCTGTTGTCCCAACACCTCTGCTCTCAGCTTTTGTACGCTTCTACAAGCATTATGCATCTGACACAAAGCCTGCGCCTGATGAAGAGCTACCTGAACCTCCCTTCCCCTCTGCCATAGTGGGCTAGCGGCACTCTGCTCCCTACCTGGTTGGAGAATTTATTTCATTTTGTCTTGTTGCCCGTTTTTTTTGCTTTATTGCTTTAGATTGTTAATGCCAGTCCCCTTGTTGGCATGCCTCAAATTTATTTTTAATTTTAATATTTTTGCATTGAATGATGGTTAGTCAAACTACTTGTACTGGGTTATATGCCAAAAATCTGTAAGGATTAATCTTTAACTTTTCACACAAAGTCATTCTTGAATAGTGAGGTAAACTTAAGTACTTATTGCTTATTACTTCCTGGTGAAACTCAAACAGGGCAAAACGCATGTGCCATAAATAGCTGTATTGTGTCCTCATCTGTAGTAATCATAAAAAGATAATATAGCATAGTTTATAAAGCGTTTACAAACACTAGGATCACGTCATACCCATAGGAGATGAGTAACTACAATAAAATCCACTGACAATGAAGTCAATGGTTATTTTACCGGTTGTAAAGGGTGGAGGAGGTCTTTCGCCCCATCCTGTATGACTTGGACCTAGCGCATATCAATCATTTTTTGATTTACCTGGGATTTTTTCAATATTCTACATCAGTAATACCCTTGTTTGATTATATTGATACATTTTTACTAAAAGGTGACCCATTTTAGTTTATGGTGTTACCTTATGATGGCTTTTCTTTACCATAACAATTACTTTAGCTACTACGATTTGATTTGAACAGCAATTTTTGATAATCACACAAGAGATGGGCGATTTTAATAATAAATCTAATACAGCCTGGGCGAGCGTCACATCAAGAGGTGCGCAAAACGGTGCACCAAGGGGGCAAGAAACGCCCTGGAGGGGGACCAGGAACTCAAGCCACCAAGAAACCACAAACTCAGACACCATCCAGGTTTATGGTATTTACTATCAAACAAGATCAATACATGTTCATCCAATGTAACCAACCCCTTTCAAAGGTGGAACACGGGCTCTGACTCTTCCTTGGGGATGAGTCCACGACCCTGTGGGAGAAAACATGTGAGGCACAGCCCTCTCTTTTCCCCCACACGGTATATGTCACCACCAACAACATGGGCCATGGCTGGATCAATATTGGTATTGAAACAGCCAAAGAAGCAGATGCTGCATCAAAAGTCTGCGTCAAAATTGCCCTTCCTGAGGGCAAAAAATAGTGCGCACCACGCGCACCAGATGGAACAAAGCAAAAACTTTGTTCATCTCCTTTAACTCGCTCCCTTCCAACCTTCCTCATAAGGTAATTGAGGAGGAGCTCTGCAAAGGGCTCATAGCCTACAGAGAAATTATGCAACTTGAATTACAATGACTTCTCCTGATGCCAACCCTGTGCACAGGCAAAGCTATCACCATGATCAAACTGTTCCCCGAAGTGGAAGATGACTTATCAAGAAATCCTCACACAGCAGAGTTTCACTTTGCAGATGGGGGACAGTCATCCACATTCCGAGTTACACTGGAACGCGCACCGCCTATATGCAACCACTGCGGTTCATTGGGACACAAGGAACACGCATGTCCTGTGAAGGAGGGCTTAATGGAAGCAGACTACTGTGAGGAAGCCATGGATGAAAGTAACGAAAACTTCACCAGAATGACCAACAGTCACCACCCATTCCGATGGGGTGAATATGGACTCTAATCCATCGTGGACCCAGTTACACATAAACAATGCAAAGTGGCACAAAAAGCCCACAATTGGGAAGCAACTGAGGTGGCAGCACTCGCAGAATCATCCATCGACCCCAGACAAATTCAAGAGGACATTTCAGATATACACTGAGCCAACCAATCAGAACAATATGCCCAGGTTGAAAATTTTCACAGCAACTTGACTGAGTCACCAAGTAACATCATTCATGCACACTTTGAGGAACAATTCAGCTGCAATATGGGCGAAAATGCGGTGCACAATTCTCCAAATTTGAACCCCAAAATTACAGAACCCAATCAGCACCCCACATTGAACCATCATGAGACACATGTGGGAAAAGATAACGCAAATTCCAAAAACTGCAATTACTGTGAAAAATCGGGTCAGATCAAGGGAACTGACATTGTCGCTGAGAGAGTTGGAGTACAGACATGGAGCATGGCCAAAATGAGCCGCGGTGGGTTAGGGCCAGAGGGCCCTCCCAACTGCTCCTGAGGCGCCGCAGGCACCTCAGTGTCAATAGGGATGCTAAACATTGTGGGAGCCAGGGCTCAAACGTCCCAAGCCAAAAAGCAGGACTTCCTGCAAAAACCCCTTGTAGACATCTTGGCCATCCAAGAAACCCACTGTCTACAAAGGGAAGAAGGATCCTGGTCAGCCAGGGTCTCACCATCACAATCAGTATGGACATCTCACTGTGGGGAGATCATCCAAAATAACAAAAAATTAAAAATTACAAACTCCTCGTCATACCTTTACAGCTGCGTCCTGGTAGCAACAATCACATGCCAAGAGGAAGCACTATTAATAGCATGCATCTATGCACCGTGCACTGCAAATGAGAGAAAACAATTTCTCAAAAATGTTCCAACTCTCACCCTCCCACCAGATACTATCCTGTTGGGCGACTTTAACTTCTGGGATAACCCCAACACGGACTGATGGCCTAACCCCAGGGGATACCCACCGGGGCACATTGCATTCTGCACAATGAAGGAATCCCTTGGCCTACAGGATGCCCTCCCCCCTGGATCACCACTCCTTCCCCACATGACATGGCCCAACATACAGGATAGAGCGCTCATATCAATGAGCCGCATCAATCACATCCTCGCTCCACAATCCCAATGATCAAGAATTTCCAAATTTACAACAAAAAAGTCAACTTTTCTGTCCACCAACTTGTTTCAGTGCAGCTATTGCCAACCTGAACCCACATACAGGTGTTGCCCGGGAGAAAGCTACACCTAGAAAACATAAAATTACTCAAAATATCTGACTGGGTTAAACATGTGGCCACAAACCCAGAATTCACAGTCCCATTCACTTCAGATCCCATAATAACCTGAGAAAATTTCAAAAAGGAACTAATCAACAAATCCTGACATCTCGTATCATGTAAGTACATCGCCAACACAGCCACAATCAGGCGTACCTTGATGGAACTAGACCACCTCAAGCTAAACACCCCAAGATCTGGTTATAGCCCCAACTGGGGATGCAAATGGGCAGAAATATCCACCCGAATCTACACCATCATCTTCAAGCACCAACACAGAATTAAAGTATCAAACAAAGGTAAGTTCATAAAGGAAGGCAAAAAATGTTTAACATATTTATTCTGCCGATTCCACTCCCGCAGCAACCAGCCCACATGCACACAGGTCTGCAAGACTGACGACACCATGGCAACTGACCCTGAGGAGGTCAAGGCAGAAGTACACCGCTATTAAACTAAATTATACCGCGATACACTAACTGACCCACAAAAAATCACAAAATTATACAAACTGCTGGTTTACAAAGCACACCGCCGGACTACAATATACTAAATCTAATTACACGGGAGGAGCTTTGGGATACAATCCGCGGTGCACCATATAGGAAATGCCCAGGGCCTGATGGGATACCCTACAAATTTTACAAAAAATATTTTCAACAAATCGCCCCCCTCCTATTGGCATCTATGAACCAGTACTTGCTGGAAACACGCCTCCTACCTGGTGGCCATGAATCATATGTCATAACCTTGTATAAAAAGGGTGACAAATTGGACCTGGCCAACTGGCGTTCAATCACACTTTCTAATACTGATACAAAAATTTTAACAAAACTTTTAGCAGCCAGATTAGGCGCAATAGCCTCTAATGTCCTGTCACCCAACCAGTATGGGTTTATACCAGGGCTCTCAATCTGGAACAACATACACCCTGTTGCAAACATATGTCAGTCCAAAGCAACTGGAGCCCTGGTCTTCTTATACCAGGAAAAGGCATATGACCGCGTTAGTTGGCCATACCTAAAGAAATGCCTATACGCTTTCAAACTCCCACCCAGATTCATAAACTGGGCGATGCTCATTACAGAATCTGCAACCATGGCTGTATGCGGCCCTGGATTCCTAACAAACAAGATTAAACCACACAGAGGGCTCAAACAAGGGGACCCCCTCAGCCCACTACTGTATAATTTCAGTTTTGATCCACTCCTCCACGTAACTGACTCACGTCTCATGGGTTAACCGCACAAGGACAACCAACAATTAAGATACGGGCCCTTGCGGATGACTGCGTGGCATTTATAGCTAACAATGATGATGCCTGACAGCTGGAACGCACCTTAGAGGAATATCCATGGTGAGCAGCGCATCGCTTAACAAAAGGAAAACAAAAATCATTCTCTTAGGCAAGTACACTAACAACTGGGCTACAACACCAGAACTTCATACCCCCATACGAAGAAAAAATTCACTCATCTTACCCTTTGCATCACCTCCCACCACCACTCCTGTCCGCCACCTTGGGATATGGCTGGAAACAGGGGGATATGCCAATGAGACAATGGAAAGCAACCTACTACAGCAGGTATATAACAGCGTCGCCTCCCTCAAAGGAAGATCCCCAGGACTAATGGGGCGAGTAACAGTTTCTAACTCACTCATCCTCCAATACTATGGTACCCTGCCCACGCGATCGCCTTCTCACCCATCTTTATAACTTTAATCCGCGCGCTCATCCAGGGCTGGCTGTGGCCCGGATCCCATCCTCCCATATGGATGTAAACACTCTTTGGCCCACGCTCAAGAAGAGGCATGGGACTAATGGATTTTGAGAGCCACGCCAACTGCATCCTGAAGACTGAATAAAGGAAGTCCTTGCCCCAGACCTCCCGCAACAACACTGGTCCAGGGCAGTGAGGACTAACTTCGCGCAGGCGCTCAAATTAACCAACCCTCATAGCCCACCCAGACTACTATCATATCTTGCTAAACACCCTACCGCAACAGGCCTGCATGGAACCCCCCTCACTTCAAACGCATCATCTGAACCATCCGCTGCATGGGATGGACTGTAGAGAACAATGGCACTGTGCAGGGAAGGGGACGACTCAGCCCCCACTTCAAATTAAGAAATCGAGAAAACTACCCCCAGAGAGACATGCTTGCTATGACCCCACCCATTGCTAGAATCGAATATCTAGATATGTTGGACATTCCCTATGATTTAACCACACAGAAGGCAATGTGGAGAATGACGCACCACCCACTCCTACAGCTGAGGGTAAGAGCCAATGCCTGGCGCTGTCTGAGAAGGACCTATAGGATGGCGGACTGCTCTAATTCCCTCCACGCAACCTGCGCAGTATGTGGAGGGAGGGCTCCCTACATTACCGCCTATAAACATGCCCCCCAACCAAATCCATATGGTAGGAAGTCGCGCGCCTGCCTAAGCTCTAAAACGAGCAGGAATTTTTCATATCAAAGAGCCTCCTCGCGCTCCAGATCTAGTCACCAATCCCATCTACCCTCCGCTCCCTAATGATACCCATTGCAATGTGTACAATCCACAGCATTGCCTTAGATGCGTTCAAGGGCACGGTCCCAACCATCCATGAGGTTATCAACAGGTTCCACGTCCACTTATTGGAGCACATCCAAGCCTGGCTCTATGGATATATATGGCCAAGGCAACAGGCGATCATAGAATCGTGGTTTCCACTTTGGTTCCTCCGCACAGACCCCTTCCTTCACACCTGCTCCATAGCAGAGGAAACCCCCTCAGAGTAGCGCACCAACCCCCCATACCTGGCAGCCCCGCTGGCAACAGGGGTAACCTAAGTACCCTGGGGTGCCCAATTTTATCTATCTTCACTTTCCACACATACTCAGTAATGCCCGTCCCCTGATCGGCTTGCCTCAGTTAAATAAATATGTTACCTTGTGACACTGAAACGCAGCTTAGAGGAGTTTTATACTTTGTTGCGAGAATTTGTTACCAATCCTTTTGAGAATACAATCCAGACGGTGCTTTACCAACAGCAATATACGCTATGAGATCCCATCCTTCAGGGTCTGAAGACTGGGATGCCAAAACAGCAGTCAGAAGATAACCTTAATCAGCAGTGGATACCTAAGATGATTGGATGATGCAACTTTAGTCAATGGCTCAGAATCAGTATCAGGGATAACATCATCTAAAGAGAATATTCGTTAACAGTGGCTTTGGCTAAAATAGAATCATGGATATTAGGAGACTTGGCCCATCGTGGTTTTGTTTTATATCCTGGTTTTGTTTTAGTTTTAAGTTAAAGAGTTTGGTGTAAGGACGTAACCACAGAAATGGCTGGAGGTGGCGGAGCAATGTCTTGTTAAAGGGGAATCAATATGACTAATTCTGAGTCTATCTACAGTGGGGCCCATTAGGGGTGAGCGGCTTAAAAAATATAATAAAATATAGACGGCTCCTTGACAAACTGTTACTTAAAAATAAAAACCTCAGAATTCATGATGAGTCCTGATATGGCTGTGAGCCAGCTTCTGAGGTTTTCAATAATAAAGGAGAGGCCTATGGCTTATGAGCGCAGCCACTATATTCTTAGACCCGTGTAACAGGTACAGACAATGCACCAGAGACCAAGAAACCGCCGCCAACTAAAACCATAAATACACCTCAGACTTGCTCTGTGGTGCTGAACTTCCCCAAGAAGTAAGCCACAGGTTCTTCACGCCCCTCAAGTTCCTGAAGAAGTACAGCCCCCGATACAGTGTCAGAGGCATCACACGCCACAATAAGTGCCTCATCTTATCAGCGTGAAAAGGTATGGGGGTAGTAGTTGAACCTTCCTTTTTTGCCTTAAACGACTGCTTATAGTTTTAAGTCCAAACAAGTGGGGCGTTCTTACCTATTAGGAGGTGAAGGGGTGAGGCGGCTTCAAAAAGGATGATTAAAATAATTAATATTTGTAACAGATATAAGAGCCTCTTAAGTTGTTTCTGTGTTTTTGGGGTGTACAGGGGCGAATAGCGACCAGATTAGAAGGCGCAATGGCATGGTGAACTTTTTAAAATCAGATTTCCCAAGGGATGAACTATACCCAAAAGAACTCGCAATTGGAGGGCTTAGCAACCAGCCAGCTTTCTGGAGAGGTGCAGCACTGCCATAAAATTCTTGCTGAGTTGTTAGGGATTTGAGATAGTGAATCAAGATGGCATCCACATAAGTAATCTAACAAGAGAATTTGAGATCCCCAAGGCGTAACCTATTTAGTGCTGGAAAACTCCTGGGGCATTTTCAGACCAAAATGAATAACATTAAACTGGTTATGCCATACCAAGTGCAAATTTCAATTTAGCCGTTTCTGGACAGACTTGACCCACAACTGATGAAAACATTGCTCAAATCAAAGTTTGGAGAACAACTTTGATTTAGAGATTTCTTGGAAATTGCTGCCTCCAAGGGTAATGATTGAGGATCAGGAACTGTCATATTATTCAAGCGGCCATAATCCACACAAGGTCTCAAAGTACCATTAGATTCTGGTCAAAGATTAAAAGGGAGTACACAGGAGAGGTTCTCTTAACCATTTACAACTTCTTCATCATGTCATAATTCCACTTTTTTAGCTCCTGGTCTTCTAAAGCTGTGTAGGGGTATAGGAGGGCAGTTGATTTTTGTAAGCTCCATTGTTAGCTGGAAACTCAGATCAAATTCTGATTATATCGCAGCTTAATGGGCTTGTCTACTTCAAAAACTGACTTAGAGGAAGAGAGGATGATGGCAAAAGTAGGCACTCAAAAATAATATTCGTCAAAGAGCATTCTAAAGTCTCTTATAATGTGGTATCTGTTGCCAATATGTAAAGAACAGGAATTTCAACCAAGTGAGCATTTTAAAGAGAGAGCAAGCATATTAAGCTCAAAGTCAATACTCACTGACTGTCGGCGCCACCTTCCTACCCCCAAAAGCACTGGGTAGAGCAGTTCTCATATACTGTAAAGTGGGCCAAAATTTATTTTTATGGGCCACAATTGCAAGGAATCAAAAGATAGATTTTAATAATAGGGTGCCAAGATGCCCCATTAAAACTGAGGAGCCTGGGGTATCAAAGTTTAAAGCTTACATCAAACTAAGATCCACGAAATTCCCTGTGTCTCCAATGTCCACCAAAGCAGGTACAGTTACTTTAGTTTTCTTACTAAAATATAGATGTGAAACAAAAAATTAAGCACGATAAACTTTGTTAAAGTCATTAATGGAGCAGATAGTTGAATCAGACTTTTAAACTTGAAGACCTTGCTCACTTTTGTGATACTGTTAATGGACTGAGTAGCATGGTAGCTTCCCGAGCATAGGAAAAAGTTATTGGCTCAGTATCGTCAGGGTCTGATCAGGGGCTCACACTTGAAAAATCCACATAAACTGGATCAATGCGACGTTTCTCTTCCACCCTAAGGGTCAAGTGCAATTTAGCAGGATTCAATAGCTGGATCTGCAAGGTTTATGGTAATCGCAACAAAACCCAAAGAATCATTTGAAATATCAGAGGTTGAGGGAGATTCCTAAGAAAGATAATGGTCCAATATTGTTAATTATGGCTTCATAAAACCTCTGAGAGGTGGTAGAGTAGGTCTCACTATGGTAAACTAAACAGAGCTGTAAGTGTTTGATTCCATACCATGGTACTACTTTTCACTTTTGTGTTTAAAGTGTTAATTAACGCATCAGACATGAAAGTGGGGCTACCCCTCCTGAGAAAATTCAACTTTATTCCCTTTGTTTTCTACTTGTTGTCAAATTTCAACAACTGGCTGTGCCCAACGTGAGATTATAGTAGGAGCCTTAACTCTGGGCGTTTACAGTAATTTGAGGGAGACAAAGTTTGTTAGTTGTGCTTCACAATCTAATCTTACCTGTTTTATAATTTTAACATGAGTATCCCATAGTAATAACAATGAGCTCTTTTATAATAGAAAATGAACTTTAGGCGGTGAAAGAGTCTTTAAATTCAGGATATCATGAACCAATATCTTTCCCATTATTATAGGTTGGGTTAATATGTTAGGAACCAACTGCGCCAAGGAAAGATCTGGCTCCTTGTCAGGATTCACAAACTTTTCTTGGGAAGCTCTTAATAGTGGTTTGACTCATTACTTTATTTAAATCTTAATGAATATTGGGGTATGCCCTCATAACTTGAATTGAGCTTTCTCAAAGTATTATATCATCCCTGACAATGTTTATTAGTAATTTAAATGCTTTACCTGTTCTAGGATTATCAGAGATTGATCACAATAGAGATTTATGGTATAACAATTACTTTCAACTAAAGCTGAAATAATTATTCCTTTTAATATTTATCTAAATTCACAATTTACTATTATTTTTATCTACAAACTAAGCTGAGAGTTTTACTAACTCTATGCACTCTATTGCTACATATTGCTTTAAAATTATATACCTTCGAATTATTTTTACCTTCTGCATATCTACCTTCAACCTATCCTAGATTTTCACTGTCTTTTCACTTTCTAGTCTTAAAGCACAAAGGAATTGTGAGGCATTATTAATAGGTTATCGTTTCTCACATATTTTATTAGTAACAATGTAGGTTTTCTGCCCTTAGGTTATTAACTCACCCAACGCTTTGTGTCATGAATCAACATAGGACCAGTTAGAGAAATCACCCACAACCTAACAAAGATAGTGCTTTCCGCCAGGTACCTCAAGCTCTCTTTGTAATCTACAGCCCAGAAGGAGGAAGAGCAATCACTAACCTGAGCCTTAAAAACTCAGGATAAACTACCCTTGACCTAAAACACAGAGTGAACTACCCTGGATCCCTGCTCAGATTTAAAAGCGCTCATGACCAGGATTAACTAACCTGTGCTTTTGAACCAGATGTCAAGTGGTTAATCTCAGGATGAACAGTAGGATCAGGTGGAGTGACACCACCTCATCTGAGTCTGTTGGTGCCAATTGGATTGTTTTCAAAGCTAGTCCAACTTTTATATTATCTCTGAGTAGGATCAGTTAGTGTTTTTCCTGGATGATCTGATCATGTTTGTGCCGGTTGGAGGGCTACCCCACTGGACCAAATTTACAACGGGGACCTTCTATTAATAATACAAAAACCTCTTATTTTTTATTTTGTTTTATTTATTAACTATCTCAAATCGGAAATTTATTTCCTGTGGTTAATACCTGATTTTTTTTCTGTATAATGGCCATATAGTGACTAAATGCCAATGATAAAACAAAAAAAGTTTATATAAATATTTTTAAATTGTGAACCATTTAATTGAGAAGAGCTAGTTTATGAATTACCAACGAAATGATGCCAAGAAACCAAAACGCTTTCCCAGGACCAATCCCCAATGCTAGCACTCTACGCTATAGACCTTTCTGGAAACACTCCCCAATGCCAGCTAGCACTGCTGATGACCTTTCTGGGACAAATCCCTGATGCTGGCAACCACTGCTGATTATCTTTCTTATCAGATCTCATGATGTGTTAATGCCATATACCTTTGGCCCAAAAACCCTGCTACATTTGGCAACTCTCTTTTTGTTTTTAAAAAACTATAGTCATTAGAATCTTAGTTGCTTCTTTTTTCCATAAAAAACTATGGCCGAAGATTCTAATTCCCCCCACTCTTCCTACTTGAATGAAGAAATGTTGGCTTTTGACCCCTAGCCAAGGCTTGGGGGGGGGGGTTCTGTCAGGATCTGACCTCTTTTGGAGGAATCCTCTTACTAGGGGGGTTGACTCATTAGTATTTAATTATTTATGAATTCTGAGGTGTGCTAATCATAATTTGAGCTGAGCTATCTTAAAGTTTCAGTTAATCATCCCTGGTAGTACTTACTAGTATTTCAAATGCTTTAACTAGTCTAGTATTATATATAATTGATTCCAATAGTGATTTATGGTTTAACAATTACAGGCAACTAAAGCTGAGGATAGTTGATCCAATTAAATATTATGTAAGTATGCAATTTAATGTTATTTTGTTTGCAAAATAAGTTAAGAGTTTACTATACTAGACACTCTATTACAACCTATCGCTTAATATCTTATCTACCTTCTACTTAGTTTTAAGTTCTGCCTATCTACCTTCTGTTTATCCTGAATCCTCGCTCTCTACTCACTTTAGGCCTAAAAGTACTATAAATCAGTGTGAGGCATTATCTAATAAAATTACTTTTCTCACATACTTTATTTGTCCTATTGTAGGTTTTTTTGCCCTTGGGGCTTTCTAACCCATGGGCGCTTTAAGGCCCTGAATCTACATAGGATGGTCTAGATTTGATCCGCCGCTTCCTGGCACTCCTTTTGTGGGTATGAAAGAACCCTTCAAGATTTCCACTGTACAAAAAGCACCTCTGGTCTTAAAGGAGTTGAATGAGGCACGTTGAGGGGTGAGTTTTTAATTGGCTTTTTAAGGGTTTTGTTTCTTATCTACTAACTAATTGATAAAAAAAACTAAAACAGAAAATTTATTCAATAAATACGTTTATTTAATTTTTATTAAATGAAAATACAAGATAAACCAATGCAACTTCATTAGCAGTGTGATGGGTCTTATGGGATGGGGAATAGCTCTTAGGCTGATCATAAGTAGCAGGAAACTTTTAAAATAATTAATCCGTTAATTATGGTTTTTAACCCCAATCTCCCCATAGCCTTGATAATATTTAAAAGATATCTAGGTCATATTCACACCTTCGGAATGTCCAAATTCGCTTTTTTGATTTTGGAATGGGGTGCTGGGTTTATCCCCATATTTGGTCTTTTCTTTTTGACTTTTTTCTTAATCTTGGCTTGCCAGGTAAATTTACCCACAAAGATTGACTTCTAGTTGAGTCACTTGTTGAGGCTTTTAATGAGAAGGATGGTGGACAGAATCTTGATTATTCCAATGACTTCAAAAAGTTTCTTAATTAGCTTTAGATAAAATAGAGGATTTAGAAATTTGGATGTGTTTTTGCTGAGGGATAGATGTGTGAAAGGCGTGTAGCAGGCAGGGAAGGGCAGAAGATACCCATCTCTCAACTAGGATATTCTCAAGGTAAGAGATCTGGGTGAGTGGTAGGGCTTTGGGATTTGAACCTTTTTTTGGTTCTAAAGGGGTGCACACCCTGTTCAGCTTGATTTTTGGCACCTGATTTTTAAGGTAGGCTATCCGCTATTTGGCCATGGCAAAAGGGTATGAGGGAAATCAAGTCACTTACTTAAATCATAAATCTCTTTATAGAGTAAGGTATGGGACAAGGTGGAGTGCAAGGGTTTGGGAGCATCATCTGTGTGTGGTTCTAGGTCACCTAAGGGAGGAATATCAGAGAAGAGCCGCGCTTGTATAAGGCTGCCAATGAATTCAGAAAGGTATATAGAGCTTGGAGTTTGGCTTCATGGACCTTTATATAGGTGGCAATAATGGTGCAGGGTATTTCGACTTTAGATTTGTTCCAACATCACAACATTCAAGATTTCCTTATTGGCCTGTTAATACATCTTGTGGAGATCAAGCTTGCCTATAGAGAAAAGGCAATAAGTGATATTGGGGGGAGATAGCCCTCAGAAATTTAAAATAACAGACTTAAATAAAGATTTATGGAAGATATAAGAGTCAAGTGAGGAAGCCACTTTAATGGCCAACGGATGGTAGCTTTAGAAAGTATTGGTAATAGATCTATGCCATAATCGCAAAAGGGGAGTTGGGATTTATTTTTTGGATTTAAAAACAATGGAAATGAGTGCTAAATGGTCTAATGATTTAATCCAATACAAAGACTTACACTAATTAGGCCCTGTGATTTGGTTGAACTAAAAATTAGAACATCAGCAAAGTTTGAAATTTGATAAGTGTCAGACAATTAGACGTAAGACAAGTTGGTAAGATTAATCCAGTGTCAAATACCCCAAAAATCTTAGTAAATGCTCCCCTCACTACTCTCAGCAGACTAATATCAATCATGGTAATTATTTAGTCCTCTCCTTTGGCAGAATATCCCTGATGTTGTTAAAGGGGTTATGCCAAACCCCCAGTGGAAGAAGTAACGTACTTGGAATCCGCCCAAGCAATTAGTCATATTTAGTGCAACTTCCTAAGAAAAAATAATCCCCTTTTATAGATCTAAAAGGGGTTCAGGTAGATAAAAATATTTTATTTCCAATCATCTGCTAAGACCTGTGGTGACTGGCTGAAATAAAAATGCTTTGGTAATGGCTGAAAGGTGAGACTATATTAAAATGTTACTTCATGGATACATTATCCCTATCTTTGATCCAATATCCAAAATTCAGCTTCATCAAGATAAAATACCGTTTTGAGAGTTCTGATAGGCTAAAACATCATTTAACCAAAATGAGTTTTTCCCTGTCTATCATGAATCCTCAAATATGATTTTTAAATTTTATTTGAGGTGGGCTGACCTGGGGATGATACTGCACCGATTAGGGAAGTGAAGAAAATGGGGAAGGAGGATAAAACCTGGAAAACCTTCATGCGCGGCGTAAGATAGGCCAGGAACTCCATGGACCACCTTTGCTATTTGCTATTTCAGTTTGGGGCATTGGTGCGCAAAACCAACACAGTCAAAATTGTCCCCTACCCAAAGTTCAATACCAGGATCGAACTTGGGAGGCAGTGGTATGAATCCTCACATATACCTCCTTTAGCTTCCAATTATTGTAAATAATGGAGGGCGTTAATTTTGATAAATTATATCTTGATTTAGCCTAAGCAAAATTATTCCCATTTTTATATTTAAAAGTTATCTTTATTAGTGATTTAAATGTTACTCTAAACTCTTAAAAAAGCAACTGAGAATTTCAATTCTCCAGCTAATGTTGAAATGTGGAAATACTGATCCTAACAAGCACCAACAAGCTCGCAACTTGCTAGGATCCTAACTTTGGGCAAGTGGGAAGGTGATTGGGATTGGGACTGAACAATGTACGGAGCCTCATCACAAATGGATTGGTTTTTAACTGATGGCTGAGGTTGATTGGGCTATGGGAGGATGTATTTGTGGGGCGCTGTCCCAAAGAGAGAATATGTTGGAAAAAAATTGGCTTTAAAAACCCCAGGCAAAACTGCTGAAGTTTTAATGGGTTCATATTTGATAACGTAAGTAAGAGCATGATACGTCAACAATTTTTTTGAAATGATCAATATTATAACAAAGGGGGTTTTCTTTCCACTTGACATCACTCTTGAGAAACTTTGAAAAAACCAGTATATTTTCAATCGCAGCCTCACCACATCAATTTCCCAATTTATGTCCTCAGATCCACCACCTGCTGCCCTAGTGTGAATAGTGGGGCTCCACCCACTAGTGTTTACCACCCAGCAGGCAAACACATGACGACAGGCTCATCCAGTCCACCTAATACAACTGGACAATTTGTCTCTCCAAGGGGCTTAGCACTCCACCTCGCACATGTCCACCCAACCTGCCCCCACCCCCTAGCCCTACCTTGATCCTTTATTTACTTTTGCTTCCATCTCAAGTATGAACATCTCTTTCCATATACCAACAAAGAGATAATTGAGCTAGCAACTGCCACCTTCGCACTGGCAGGATTTATAGACTTCTGCCCTTACAAGGGTTATCTTGATATAGACTTCCCACTGAAGAGGATGAAGCCACTGCAGCAGCTACGCCCTTAATATACAAAAACACCCCCATTACCACCACCTGAACACGTCTCCCAGATGATACCACACTTGTGGCGACCTTTACAAACCTCCCCTCACAACTTCCCCCTAAAACAATTTATGAGGAGTTGATGTCAGGAAGTCTACTTACAGCAAAAACCCCATCCTCCAATTCATTGTCCCAAGTGGTGCTGAGCGCCTCTCAGCACCTTGGTCAATGGCCATCATTACTCCCTACCAGCTGAACATGGCCCAGCACATCCCACTGCACGCCTATATCCCACCCACACCTGACCATTTCTTTAGGGCTTACATTGACAACTGTTGCACAATTTCCCCCTCTGCCATGAGATGGACTGTCATGGAATCTGCTGATTAAAGTAAGATTGGGCTTCCAATCTAGTGTGTAACAACCCAGTGGAAAACCCAGAATGCCAAGGGCATAGAAGTTCTGAGAAGTTATAGGAGAAATCTTCTATTGTTCTCTTGAGGGAAATAGAAGTTAATAAACATACCAAAGGCCCCATGACAAACCAAATGTCTGCAATGGAGGCAACCGCAGGTCTTGCTGGGGCATCCCCAAGGGTGGGAGAGGCAAGGAGGATGACCAATCCTCCTGATTTTGCAGTTGATGACCTTTGGCTTCGTTTTCCCAACCATTTTGGACTGATTCATCATTGTAAAAATTTGAAAATCATAGAAATTTCAAAATTTTCAAAATGATGTTTGGCCTCAGAAATGAAATTAAATCGAATTGCTCTGTACATTGGGAGGCCTTGGGCCTTGTCTTGTGTCCATTGGAGGGTCTCAGGTTGGATGGAAAGGTTGGGTGCATCAACAGCATGGTGGATCAATTTTTTAGATGGTTTGTGCCAGATTGGCCCTTGGCGGAATGGCCCAGATAGTTCAGTTCCTGGTTCTCTTTTCACGGTTATGTGAACAGCGAGTCCTCTCCTCTGAATGGGGAAATTTAATTTATGGAGCTGGCCTCACTCCGCCCAAGTTGCACCAAACCACTAGCAGATCGGCGTGGTAGATTTGAATTCTCCAATTATTTTTGAGGTGGGAGGCGGGCCCAAAGCTGGTCCACCAGGTGCCAAATGGTAACCAGGTCATTGAGAGGAGTTCAGCGGATTGGAGAACTCTTCTAAAATAGTGGATTGATGCCATAGGCTTACGGAAAGTTGCTGGATTGAGATTACCATTTTGTGGGCCACCAGATTGATGGCTTGGAAGGCCCACTCAATGACCATCAGCCATAGGATGCAGATCGCTGCATACTTTTCTGGGCTAAGTAAAAGAATTGTGAAGAAGGTGGCGGAGCTCATGTAATAGGCTTTAGAGGGAGTTGTTTTTTATTAATCATAAAAGGTGAAAGTAGACTGACAACTGCTCCTTACAGAGGTAGTTGCCTTATATATGTGGAGTGGGAAGAGGGGGCCATGGGTACGTTTTTTCTGGGCAGTGATAGCTGATTTACTCATGGGTACTCAGACTGGTTTCAGGGATTCATCATCTGGCTTAAGCAAATGTCATAAAAGCTTTGGCAATGTAAGTGTTGGATCTGACAGGGAGGGACACTCACCGATCTAAACATACGTGGATCAACTTGGATTAAAGGGGTGGCCAAATTGGGTTCTTCCAGGGTCAATTCTGAAGAATTTTTAAAAGATTAAAAAAGTTTCCTGAAAGCAAATTTCTGACTCAGATTGGCTTTCCTGGACCCAGAATTTTGGATTTCTTTGTCCTGGACCCAGTTTTCTGACTCAGGAGCCTTTCCTGAGTTTCAAGGCTCCTTTTCTTCTTACCTGAGGATGTAAAGGATGGCGAAGTGCAGCTCAGAGAACATGAAAACTGTCGGCGAAGGCTTCTGGCCTGTATTACCTCATTACAGACCTCTTTTATCCTTTCAAATCAGAGCAGAAGCAGCCAAATGGGGTACTGTGGTGGAGATTTTTGGTGCCAATGCAGTGACCAAACGTTCAATCACTACATGACTCAAGTCCCCCAGTGGAACCAAGGGCTCCACTTGGGTATTAGGCCCCTTCTTCTTCCTTAAAAGGGACCTTTTCCCAATCTAGCCCAAGAGGTTGGGTCTCTAGACTTACATGGACCACACAAAAAACATGTCAATACAATTTGATCCCTGCAACACGGCCAACTCCACCCATGAGGCCACAGCAACAGCGTTTGAGTGGGGATTTTGGATGCCCCCACCTACTCAGGTTGTGCGCTAAATGAATCAGCAGAAAAATCTCTTAACCCAAATCCAAGCTAGCAAATTTACACCCACGCCTTTCCAATCAGGAGCAGGTTTGACCCATGTTTAATCCAAAAATTCTTCTTCCCAAAAATTTATCCAATCACAGCCACCTATTACCAAATCTTTCCAAGTCAACAAACTTCCCTGGGACATATTAAAGGAATTGACTAAATCTGGTGAAATTGTCTCACCACTGGGTTAAATTTATTAAGGACTTATCTGAATTCATACTTTGATGCCTCAGCCCCGCCCAACCAATATGTTCCAAAACACAATACTACCCCTTTCCAAAATGACCACTAGCTTGCCAAGGATGCTGTGCTTTACCCAAAAATTGCCATTTTTGTGGAACTATGGCAAATTATTTCACTGAATTAAAAAAAGGGCTGCACCCTCCATGTCCCCCACAATTTTCCTCCCATTGCAAATGCGGAAATCAAACGCCTCTATGAAACTGCCACCACCACGTCAAACATGTCCCTGAACTGGCAGATATCTCCCCATCCAGACATATCACCAAAGCCAACATTGCAAATTAGCCAACTTCCCAACGCCCACATCCAAGTGAACACCATGTTGCCAAACTTATAGAGGCTTTGATCCAGTCCCATATTGTTGATCTCAACAACTATCTACTTCACCCTGACCCTCATCCTGCGGATTCCCCAACACCCTTGCTATCAACATTGATCCACTTCTTCAATGCTGAACCCAATAATGATCCATCTGATCCCCCTCACCCTCCACCACGGTGGGATAAGCGACTCACTGCTGTGCCACCTTGTAAGTTGTTTTCTCGTTTATTTTGTGTTTTCCACAGCTTGTTAAGGGTGGTCAGTTCAAGTTTCTGGTTGGTTTAGTTTTGGAGCTTCTGTTTCAGTATTGTCCATCCCCTGGTCAACTTGCCTCAGTTAAATAAAAATATTATAACAAAGAGTCAAATCTGGAAACAATTGTCAACGCAGGCTAGAAGAAATGTTTGGGTAAGAGGAACATATTTTGTGGGATTGTTTAAAAATTTTTGGATGGTGAAGCTTAATAGTAGCATTAGCGTGGGGCCACAAAGCGCTTAGAACCACTGGTGAAAGTGAATTGGAACATAAGGTTGATCAGAGGCGAAAGTCTAAACATCAAATCTTTGTATAATACTTTTGGTGGCAGGTGGGAAGGGAGATTTTCAAATGACTACACATGTATAGCTTGCAGGTTAGGCAAGTATGATCATCTAAATTGTAGTATTTATTAATGAAAGAGGTTCTGCACCTCATCAGCGTCTTCATCAGATGAGAAACTGATGTCAAGGTAGACTCTAAAAGGGGAAGCCAAAAACCTTCTTACACATAAGTGGCAGTAGCAACTTTAGTTTTTGCTTTACTGATGTACAATAGTAAAGCTCATATCTGACTTTAAGGCAAAAGCAATTATCAGATCGTAGGAGGAAAAGAGGATGAGGACATATTGGGTGAGCAATTGTTTGAGCGAGCGTTGTTCTATTAAGAAGCAAAACGTCCATACCATTAAGGCAGACTATTTAATAAATCCCAAATTCACGTACCTAAAGAACAAAAATCCTTAGGGGTGGAGCAAGACTACACCAGATGGGATCAGTTTCGGTGGAGCTAAGGACATTTAAAGTGAGCATTTTTTGTAGTAAATGATGTAATTATAGTTTTAATTTATAATTAGCCAAAATTGATATTGAGCAGAAAGGAAAAGTTAATTTAATAATGTTCTATGCTATTGTCTTAAAATTTGTCTTTTTAACCTGCAGAGAAATTACAAGGACCGCTTTGTAGATTTGTAATTGAGACTAGAAAAATTAAGATTTCTGACTGATATATGTAGCAAGAAATAGGAAATTTAAACCTTAATAATGAAGGAGATGAGAGGCCACAAAGGTGTTTACAACACTAAATAGACTTATAGGATGTAGTGTTTTTATCAACCTATAAATAACTAACTTCTTGGCTATAGAAAGTAACTATACCCAAGAAGTAATGTCAGGACTGGAATAAATTAGGACTTTATTAAAGCTAAATAAGTGCTAAAACACTATATTTGTAATACCAGAGTAATAACTTAGAACCTATATACTAACGAAGTTAAGACCAGAGACCTCATATAGGGTATGTAAAAAAAAATTCAAAATTAGAAAATGAACAGATGGTCTAAAGACCTAGCAATTTTGAGTTAAAATACAAAAATTGACTAGGTGAACATGTAACATAATGATCAATAAAAGTAAAAATCAAGCTCTCAAAGTGTTTTTTGGCTTTTTAGGGCATTAGGACAGATGATCCAGAGAAACAAATTACTGATTGAAGATCCCAGATAAAAAACAAGTTTATAATTCATGGAGTAAATAAACTAAATTTATAAAAAATAAATATAAGACATTAAAACAGAATAAAAATCACCTTGGGCCTTAAAGTCTTTTATTAATTATAGTGGTTAAGAAGCTACTTTCTTACCTAACTATTTGTTGGAAGTTGATATGACTGGATGATACGCTACCCATATTGGCGGATTACAGGGGAAGCAAGATGAGTATTAAGATTTATGAAAAGGGGATACACAAATTATAATCAAGTAAAATGAGAACATTTGGCGAATCGAGAGGAATCACACCAAGATTTGATACAAATGAGAGCAACTTGAATAAGGAAGAAGAATAGAAGATACCAAGCTGAGGATGCATCCAGCTGGGGAATCAAGATATAAAGAGCATGATAGAAGATTACAGAGGGGATAATCAATTATGAGGAAGAGAAGCGCAGAACAGTCCGCGAGATATCTGAAAAAGAAAGAAATAAGGGGCAATAGCTCCATATATATTTTATTTAGTTTTATTATAAGAATTGGTGATCCTCATATTGTTCGATTGGGTTACTCAGTGGGTATACCCTGTGAAAATCCAACTCAGCGACAGCAGACTTAGACGCTGAGAAATTAACAGTGGTGCTCACTACAGGGGCCACTTAGCAACTGTAATGGGGAAAAAACAATGACAAATCCTCATTTGTTCCGACCTAACCTGATTGGGTTCCAAGCATGGCATGCTGAAGAAGCTCAGAGGACACCTAACTTGGAACCAACATTGTTTACTGTTACCAAACCAGGGGATGATGAAATTATGATTACTGTACAATTTGAGAATTGCCCAGAGCTGACGACTAACCAACATGGACGCTCCACGAATGTGACTCCACAACAACTAAGAATTATTATGGATTGGTTGTTGCGCAGGTATCACTTATATAAGGATGATAGTGGGGAAAATGCCGTGAGTCTGTTTTATAATTAACGCGATCAAGAAAATTGATATGCGCCGTACATATCTTTATTTTGATGCCACTACTATGGGGTTAACTCGCCGCCTCAGTACTCACGGAATTGAGGAATACTTAGCCACTTATGTACAACCTTCTATTCGCCAGCTGCTACAAGTTCTGGCTTGCCATAACATTGAAATTGGAGATGTGTTGCGGTTTGCTCAAGCACAACAGCATGATACTCGCCTCCTGCTGGACCATCTTGATCATTCATTCTTGGAAATACAAGGGGCGCTGGCACATATGGATCATTGTGTCAGGGATGTTTGCCGTTGATTGGACCTTCTAGTACCACAGTTAAACTCAGAATTACCTCGAGTAATAAGAGAACTATTCTATCTGCAGAGTGGATTCAGGATGTGACAACCTTAGGGAGTAATACTGAGCACTTTATGATGGAGTTAGCCTAATGGGCGGAAGCTCTTGAAGCCATAATTGCTCATCTCAAGGAGAGAATGACCATAATGGAACTGCAATTGGCAGCCCAAGTCAGCTCTCTATTGACAGAATTAGATCAACTCCATATTGTTTGGGATACCCAGCGACCGTCTGATAATGTGCTTATTCTTAGGTCAACGTCCACTGAGTATCTCCAACTCATTCGTCGAGTTACATGACTAGAATTCATTAGTCAGGCGGAATGCCAATGAGCCTCCCCTCTCCTATTGGTGAGACAAGTGAGTATGTGGACATGCAAGACCGCATTAATACCCTTTGACAGGCCAATGAGGAATTGGCATGAGAATGATCTTTCCTTGTTAGCCAAATAAACAACGCTAACCAGCAAGCAGTAAATACAAAGACAACAACAAACCCGCATGCAGAATAGAATTGAGGAAGTTCTTTTGTGTTTACAAACTATGGAACAAACACTGAATGAGGAAAAGGATTTTCGCCAAGAATTGCAACAGCAATATAACATGCTTCAACATGAATGGCAGGATGGATGGTTTAGATGTGCTGCGGTCAAAACAAAACAGCTGATTATTGAACAGTTCATGGGGCGTACTGGAGCTGGGAGAAATAGGGCAGTTAGTGGCGACTTGGGGGAAGAATGTTATGGACCAGCAAACAAGTATCCATTGGGCGGTATGATGGACCCCCACGTGATGACACTTCTTCTGATTCCGCTTTGACGAGCTCAAGCTCATCCAGATGGCAGCATGATAACACACCAAATGATGATTCCCATAGTCACTCCAAATCTAGTTTTTCTGCCCCTTGAAGCTGAACCTGAGAGCAAATTGAATTTGTCTGTATTGAAAAATTACCTCCTTTCAGTCATAAAAAAACCTACATGGGTATTTTAAATGGTTCATGTTCACTTTGGAAGGGGCTACCAATCAACAGAAAGTGAAGTTGTCACTTTCCGCTTTAGATAGGAAAGTGCTGCCCAAGTGACCTGCTATCTTCTAAATAGCTCGATGTCTTATGCCCAAGCATAAGTGATAGCTATCCAGCTGTTTGGAGGCGCTAACAAGATGTCTCAACGAAAAGCTGAATTTATGACTATACAGTTTTAACAAAATGAGACCTTGTCAGAATTCTCCAAGCGATTTTTGGTGGAAGCTCACGTTTTACTTGGGGCTAATATTCTAACCACAGAGGATGTAGGTATAGTGATGATGGCGGTGGTCAAACCATATTAGGAACTATATAACGCTATGTCACATGTGTTGGATGGGGATACTGGCCTCATTCGAATTGTGAACGCCTTACAATGACTCTCTGCCATGAATGGCGCCCCCAAATATATAGCCCAAATTCTCTCCGTTGCCCCCTCTCCATCCTTTTCCAAATATTGGGTGCAGCGATTGGGTTATCAGCTGCTGGAATGTAATCGTCGCTCATATGAGTCAGTAAACCCTTCCCATTCCATGTATGCTTCACCAGTTTGACTGCGACCATGGAACCTTACTGGCAATTCTCAACCTGGTCTTTCCAGCCTGAATTATATACATAACCTTTTACAAACACTTGCTTCCAGTGCGGACAAAAAGGGCATTATGCAGCCAATTGTCCTAGCAAACCACAAGCGTACTAAATGCCAATTATGAAAGCTGAGCAGGGAAAAGCTTGAGCGGAGTAGAGATGGGATGCTCTACCTCTGCTGAGCTCAATTCACTTGTCCCTAAAACCTGTCAAACAAATTTACGAGTAGAAATTGATCCTCAATTAGATTATTTGTTATATCAGCAGCTTTTTCTGGATACCCCTGCTTCTGCTTCCGAGTGTAAGAGTTCACCCAATTGGACTGAGCTCCGCCAAGATGTGCATAAACCATATGCGTGGCAAATACTGGAACAAACTGGCTCCAGTAATGCGGATTCTTCAATGAACGTCACTCCTTTAAAGGGGTTAACATAGCTATTCTGGTGGAAAGAATCACTAGGGAGTATTCTCAAGTCAGCAAGGGTATTTCTTCCTTTTTAAGTAACACAAAACCCTTTAATGTACAAGTAATAAACTCTGATGATTCTTCTTACTCTGAATGTACTTGTTGCGATATATTCGTTCAAAACACAAAATCCCGCGCAAAAATAGACATAGAGCACCAGTGAACATAGTCTCCACCCAGTTAGTAGCCAAACTTATGTTGAAACCAGATGTGGACCATCGAGTAGTATATGGAATGGCAGGAACGCATAGCACTGTGTCAGAAGAAGCATATAGCACGTTGCCTCTACAATTTGGTTCAGTCCAGGTGTCTGCTCCAGTGGTGATCTTGCCAAATAACTAATACGATATGTTAATCAGCGTGGCTTTCCTGAGGAAATTTGGCGTTGTGATAAATATGGCAGAAGAAACCCTTACTATGTTTGCCCAACAGATTCCAGTCTATTTTTCCTCTAGGGGAATTCTGATGGACCTAGTCCACTATGGTCAGATCAATCTAGCATACAGTGATGGAGTGATCCCTGTTCGCTATCAGCGACTGAGTCAGCGGACTAAGATCCTTCCCAACCAGATATATGAGTATAAAGGAATCCCGCTTTGAGCAACATGCCCTTTAAACTTACCGTCTGGACACCAGGGCATAATAGGGACTGGGATCAAAATTGAAGTCCCTAAGAGACTGTATGGAGAAATCCTGGCGCCTCATCAGCACTTGTGGCTAGAACCACACGTGGCTCTGAGGCTATTGTTTCCTGGAAATGGGGAGGTGAAGGTGTTGCTTGAAAACCTACAGAAGGAGACAATAACGATTAGGCGGCACCAAGTGGTGGCATACATACACTTCGTCCCTACCGGGGAAGTTTGATGTATTCATGACTTTGGCTCATGGGAAGATTCCAGACTACCATCTCATGCCTCATTTGGCATACCGAATGTAGTTCTGCAAGAAGCGCTCACAGGACTATCAGCGAATCAGCAAGATAAGGCTATTGCCTTATTTGAAAAGTATCAGGATATTTTTGCCAATAACAATCATGACTTGGGGTGCACTCAAGGAGTGTTACATCAGATTGATATGGGGGATCACCCTCCCATTTGTTTGCGTCCTATTAGACATTTTAGAGCAGCAGAAGAGGTTTTCTCCGATGAAGTGGATAAGCTTATTGAGTAAGGGATGCTAGAGCTATCAAAAAGCCCCTGGGCATCACCTGTGCTCATGATAAAGAAGAAGGATGGCTTGAATTGGGTGGTTATCAACATTCATAAACTCAATAATGTAACAAAGAAGGTTTTCTACCCTCTTCCACAGATTGATGATGTGACAGACCGATTGGGTGGGGCAAACTACTTTTCCGCCATGGATCTGATCTTGGGGTACTGGAAGATTGAATTGCCACCAACGTAACGGGAGAAATGTGCAATCATCACCTCAAGGGGGTTGTTCCAGCCAACACGCATGCCGCAAGGATTGTGTAACACTCCTGCTACATTCCAGCATGCCAAAGATACGATTTTAGGCGATTTAAAGCTGTCCTGCATCTTAGTTTACCTTGATGACATCAATGTGTTTTTGCGAACGTTCACAGTGCATCTGGCCCACCTGGAGCAAGTGTTTCAGCGCCTTGCTGCTGCTAATATCAAAATTAAGCCCCAAAAGTGCCATTTCTTTAAAGAGCAATTGGAATGCCTCAGTTTTGATGTGGATTCAAATGAACTTAAACTGCAGCTGGCTAAAGTGGAAGTGATAGGCAAGATGATTTGGACAGAAAGTAAGCGGGATATTCAGGTGTTTCTAGGAATGGTTGGGTATTATCAACGGTTCATTCCCAATTTCAGTTGTATTGGGGCACCGCTTTTCAAGCTTCTACAGAAAAAAGCTCCCTTAAATTGGATGGAATGATGCCAGAATTCTTTCAATGTATTGCTTACCACGTTAGCAAGCGCACCCATATTGCAATACCCCAACTTCGATAAGACATTCATAGTGCAAACAGATGCATCCTTAGCTGCTATTGGAGCAGTATTATCCTAGATGGATGATGATGGTGTGGAACATCCTGTCGCCTTCTGTAGTCGGGGCTTGAATTGTCATGAATGGAACTACACCATAACTTAGCAGGAGTGTTTAGCTGTGATCTACGATTATAAACAATTTTGGGTATATTTTCATGAGGTAAGATTTCAAGTAGTGACGGATCACACTTCCTTGTGCTGGCTACAGAATCTGCATGAACTGGAAGGATGGCTCGCATGTTGGGCTCTGAAGCTGCAAGCTTACAATTTTGAGATTTTACATTGACCTGGGGCAAAACATCAAAACGTGGATTGTCTGTCTCAATTGGCAACAGTCGCTATCACAGCAGATCTGGATGATATAATGTATGAAAAAAATGATGGTGAACAATTACCAGGATAAGCCGCCACAAGTGATCAAGGTGTTAGATGGACTCAGGGAGGGTACCTTTGTGTGAGGGGGATAATTATACAAACAGATTGGAGACTTGATGCTGAATTTATTAAGCTTTAAATAGATCCTCAATAATTATGGATGCTCATCGGGATGTAGGCCATAGAGTTTGTTGAAGATGATGAGCTTTGCAACACTGATACTTCTGGGAAAGCATGCATTATGATGTAATGGAAACTATTAACTGTTGCCATCAGTGTCAAGTTGAAAAACCTTTCCATAAGAAAACCACCTATCAATTAGTGAAGCCCCAGTTTGCATGGCACACCGTTTCCATTGATGTAGTGGAACCTCTGCTGACTAGTGCCAATTGATCCAAGTATATAATTGTTGCCATCGATTATTTGACCTGATGGGTGGAGGCCAGGGCTATTAGCGACTTGGGCGCGGTCACCACTGCCAAGTTTATTATGGAGTATGTTATACAGTGGCATGGCTGCCCACACTTCATCCTGACAGACAACGGAACCAACTTTACTTCACATATCCTGCTGAAGTTAAACGAGTTGATGGCAATTTGCGGGGTTTTGACCACCCCCTATCATCCAGAATCAAATGGGATGGTGGAGCGAGTTAACGGAACCCTAGTAAACATACTCTGCAAATTGATAATGGTCTGGCCCTCAGAATAAGTGCTCTTTTACCCACCACTGTGTTTGCTTATAATATAAGCTATCATTCTGCCACTGGTAAGAGTCCCTTTCAACTGCTGTATGGACGACATCTGGCTCTGCCTGCCTTGTTATATTCGTGTTTAGAGGACACAGGTGGTGTAAATCCTCAGCAATATCTGAGGCAACTCACGGATACATTAATCAAGTTGAAAACTGAAGCCTACTCCACCGTTTTGGCTAAGAAAATTCATGACTAGGCAGCTGACCAGAAGCGCTGGAGCGGACTTCTGTTGTTTGCTGAAGGGGATCATGAAA
Organism: Massospora cicadina; assembly: GCA_022478985.1. Classification (NCBI taxonomy): domain Eukaryota; kingdom Fungi; phylum Entomophthoromycota; class Entomophthoromycetes; order Entomophthorales; family Entomophthoraceae; genus Massospora; species Massospora cicadina. The sequence goes on along the minus strand of JAKSZP010007177.1, from coordinate 17,581 downwards.
TCCATGACCAGCATGGATTCAGATGAAAGAATAAGCTCTCTGACATTTGGGTCAGCCCATTTGAGATTATTGAGAAGACTGGTATGGATGTCTACACAATCAAGGAACCTGCGGGGGGTCAGATTATCAACCAAGTCCATGCTAAGTTCCTTAGAGCGTACAAACAGTAAGACCCTATCATCCAGTCAAAGGGGGGTAATGCCGGGAATTTGATATGACTGGACAATACACTACCCATATTGGTTGATCACAGGGGAATCAAGGTGAGTATTGAGACTTTATGAATAGGGGATACATGAATTATAATCAAGTAAAATGAGAACATTTGGCGAATTGAGAGGAATCATGCTGAGATTTGATACAAATGAGAGCAACTTGAATAAGGAAGAAGTATAGAAGATACCAAGCTGAGGATGCATCCAGCTGGGGAATCAAGGTATAAAGAGCATGATGGAAGATTACAGAGGGGATAGTTGAAATGAGGAAGAGAAGCGCAGAACTGTCTGCAAGATATCTGAAAAAGAAAGGAATAAGGGGCAAGAGCTCCATATATATTTTATTTAGTTTTATTATAAGAATTGGTGATCCTCATATCATTCGATTGGGTTGCTCAGTGGCTATACCCTGTGCAAATCCAACTCGGCAACAGCAGACCTAGACGCTGAGAAATTAACACTATTACCACATTTACTATCTACTAATCTTGAGAATCCTTCTTTTTTTGCTATCATACTTTCATATTTATGTGGAATGAATCTAGGTATAACCTAATATTTCCTTGAAGTAAAAAATAATATTCTGAAAATCTTATCAGTCTATTATAACCATCAATTTTTAGAGCACTCAGAAGATATTATCAGGTTAAAAATAAACCATGACGAGTGAACCTATTGTAAGGGTCTAATTTAAGTGTGTCTTGAACTGAATCTTCGTATCCTTTTGTAAATCTCCAGTTGGCGACTTATTCACGCCATTGCAGTAATAAAGTTTAATTACGTTTTTCATGAAACTAAACATTTTCAGAATATCATCCTCATGATCATTAAAAAAATAACTCAAATTTGACTCAATAGTGAGGAAACAAGAAAGAATAAAAGAAAAGTGAGAGAGATCTATAATGAGAAACAAGATGGAAAAATTTATCTGCTGTAGAACGTGAATAAAGTGATGTTATAGTTTAGCCACGGAATGTGAAACAGCAAAAATAAAACCATATTTTTACCATGTAGACATTGCAGCTCATTAAACTGCAGTGTCGCAGCTTCTCTTTTATGACCTTCTCCTCATATTAAACCCCCAAGACCATGAATAATATGAATAATTGTTTATGCACTTATCAAAATAAAAATTACTTGAACATGAAAGATATGACCACATAAAGAGCTGTTGATTATCAAGAAATTTCTATAAATTGCATAAAGAGGCCGTTATTATTACTAGAGTAAGTCAGTACTTTAAAATATGCTAAGTCATTTTAACCATATCAGTGGAATTCAGGTATCTTATCTTTAGCATTAGTGGTTCCCAACTTAAGTGGTGTCCTACGCATCTTTATTTGCTATTTGGCAAAAAATGGATCATCATAAAAATAAAAATTCCTTCGTGGTTCCTGCATTGGCCTAAGCATCCATATAAGAAGGGGAAGGGGGATCACGGTGATTAAAGTTTGGTGGATGCTTCAGGTGACAGGTAAAGGCGGAAAGAATGGTGTGGAGCATCAATGGAGTTGTGCGGAAGGATATTGAGGATTAAAGTTTTCCTTGTCAGTAAAGCCTGTGGTGTGCATCACATCAATATATTGATCTTGTTGGTCTTCAGCGAAGGAAATAAGTTCTGATATGTATGTGAAGGACTTAATTTGTTAATGGGTTTGAGGATAGTTGGGAGCAAAGTATGAATATTGTCAGGATTCTGGCTCAAAGTGAAAATTTGAGTATAACAGATGACAGTATCTGATCCTGATCTAAAGATTAAAGTTGTAGCTATTGTTGGGGATAGTCCCTGATTAACCTTAAAAAAGCCTCCTGGTATTAGGGTTTAAACCCAATCTAAAAAGGCGATCAAATGCTGTTTGACAGGATTAACCAGAATGTTGCAAATTTCTTAGTAGCGAATTAAGTATAAATCTTGCTAAATGCATCTGTAAAGTTCCCAAATATACTGGTTGTTAATTATAAAAAGATTAAATATATTTGAGGTGAGTTGACCTTGGGACAAATATACCACACCAAGAATTTTTCTAGCTAGTAGGGTTTTTAACTCGAACCTGCACTAGGGTGGAAGCAGTTTTACCTGCCAGGTTAACCACCCTTTAATTATAGAAACATTTTTAGAAGTAATAGTTATTCTTAAGACTATCAAAGACTGGTCCTGAAAGCTTATACAGAATCCTTTCCATACACTCACTTTTAGCCTAAAAATACTATAAATATTTCAAGGCTTATTTACATAAAATATCCTTTATAAGTCATCAATCTCTTTTGCTATTTATTTTGGCTTGCCACTATTATCATAGTGAAGAAAAACTAGTATACTCCAATCAAGGAGATTTCCCTTGATTGAAGACTTTACCAAGACTACACCTTCCAAAATCTTACTCTGGGGTTTCAGTTGCCCTCGGCCTCATACAGTCAGTTGGATTTTATCCTACTCTTCCCAAAAAATATATAACTGCATTAGTGCATATATGGCTTGCAGCAAAGGCTAGCTCTTCAATTTCTTACTTAACATCTCTTGGGAAATCTTCATGGAAGATAGGGCAGGGAATATCATCACAAAGTGGCTCCATCACCTGATACATGGCTTTGCGGAGGAGGGAGTTGGTTGGGCTGCAGCTACTTAGACTGGCTAACTGTACAGAATTTTTAAATTAGCCATTTCAAGAATGGAAACAGCCAATGGGGTAGAATCGTGCAGGTGCATAAGAAAATTTTACAGGGCAAAATCAGGTTTGGTCCTGTGGTACTTCCTTCATCATTTGTCCATTAAGGTTTTTAATGGATTCAATTCATCCAAAGATGGCCATTAACAAGAGTTTGTGTGTCAGGGGTTGATTGGCTGCTCACTGTAGACCATGGCAATTCTGCTGGCACCTGAACTGCAATCTGCTTAAGATTTGGTCTGGCTTTTGAGCTTGGGCTGGGTGGAGCAGTGAGGGCAGCACTCACAGCAGATGAAGGTGGGAGAAAGAGGATCAATCTCATTTAAAAATTCTGATATGGTGGTAAAAGAGTTGGCTCCAGAAAGAGGAGCGGCGGAAGCAGCTTCAGAAGAAATGCTGGGAACTTGAGCTTTGAATTGTCAAGTTTGAAGCACAATGGGATGGTGGCATGGCCATTTTTGACAAGTTCCCATAAGGGATGATCAGGTGGATCTGGTCAAGGTGCTGGGGGGTGTTGTGAGGTGGCGTTTCTATGGTAGGAGTGGATCATTGCAAATGTATGAGGGCTGGAAAGATGATTTGCACCATTGAGCATATGATCTGCAACATAATAACTGCGCCGTATCCTGTCAAGCCCTTTCTGAGTTTATGGCTGAGGCGTTTGGAGGATAGGTGGGAGGGAAATCTGAATAACTGGACCAACAATGTGGTTTCATCTGGAAAATGGATTTGGATGGTTGGGATGGATGTTTTTTTTTTGTAAATTAGGGGCAGATGTACTACCGCCATAGCATGGGCTATACAAGAGAAACCTAGGTCAAAGTAACCTTTGAAGGAGCGGAAATCTATAAAACTAGCAGGTTTTTAAACCGCTGTGGCACATCTCAATGATGGACACATTTGCATAGGGGAAGATAATCCCATACTCAACCCAAAGGCCAAAATGCAGGGTGCTACAAGGGAGCACCAGGGGCTTCAAGAAACAACCTGGGAGCGTGCAAATGGTGGGCTTAGTCCTAAGGCAGGACTTAATTAGTGGAAGTGTTTGGGTGGCTATCTGGGATGCCTGGGCGTTTTTGGGCAGCGGCTGATAAATTCCAGGAGGAAGTGCTCCGCAGCCCCATACAGGGGCAGCAGGCGTTAAATGCTTTGACATTGGCTTGTAGTGTCATATGTAAGAAACTTGTTAGGTATAAAATTTCTAATAAAAATCAATATATTTAAATAAGTGATCAATGCAAAATGGAAACACAATATTCTTGTACTATAAACAAATGAAAAGAGCAGAATCATCCATACATAAAGATCTGAATAAAAAGTAGTATTTTCAAAACTATTATGCTCTAGGTAAGGGACTTTAGTACTTATAATAAGAGAACAATAGGGAAGGCATTATTGTACACTAAAAAGTTACCAACATACAACAGTATTATTAGTTTTAGTCTCAGAATTTCATATAATATACTAATACTTAGATTTACTTGACGCATGTAAAGGAGGTTTAGTGTTTATTTTTAAAATTTTATGGATACTCAAATATATAAAAAAGATCATCTTGATTATATTGACATACAGAATTGGTAATAAGCGATGGCACAGTGTTTTAGCTTAAGGATCAAAATCTATGTGACCATATATCTAGATTTTATGACTACTAATAATGACACAGTTAAATCTTTGGTTAATCTTTACATCTTAAATTAAATAAGAATTTCTTCTTAATCAGGAAAAATCTTGAGGTATATCAGTATTCTTGTAGATGTTCAAAGATCCTATTAAACTAAGTTCATTACCACACATAAAATCAATGTAATTTAAAGCATAGCTTAGATAAGTTATCGAAATTATATAAGGAGAAACAGCGAAAGACCATATACAATAGCAGGCTAATAAGCTAGATGGTACAGAAGCAAAATTTTAGATATTGACGAATATTTTTAATAATTTGGAAATTAAAGTTTACAAAGACAAACACTTTAATGAGTTATACTAGCTTTAATCAGAAGAAGATGGAAAAAACAAGTTTATTTTGAATCACAAAATGACACTTTGTATTGGAGAACAGAAAGGAGTAGTTGTGCCCCTGAGATTAATATTTTTAAAAGATTATAGGTTACTTAACTAGTGATAATTTTCTAGAACTTCAAAACTAACTCTTAACAAGATATATAGGTAGATAAATTCCTGCAAATTGAGACATAATCAAAAAATAGAGATTTAATAATAGATAATAGTTGTAGCAGCGAAATGATTATTTTACAGATAAAGGCTTTTCTTTCCCATAACAATAACATCAGTTACTAAGATTAAATTTGAGCAGATAATTTTGATAATCACACAGGTGAGATGAGCAAATTCAATAAATCCCAACTAAACTGGGCAAAAGTCATATTGGGAAATGGCCAAAATGGTGCACCCAAAGGCAAAAAACGCCCTGAAGGGGGACCAGGAGCCAACGCCGCCAAAAATCCCAAACCACACATGGCCCAGGTTTGTGGAATTAACACAATTCAGAACCAATATATTGAAATACAGTACACACAGCCCATATTGAAAGTGAAACACAGGCTCTGACTTTTCCTAGGGGCAGAATCTCCAATCCTTTGGGAAAAGGTAGGCGAGGCACAGGCCTCCCTCTTTTCCCATGTGGTATACATTACCACCCACACCATCCACCGTAGCTGGATCAATATGGGTTTGTAAACTGAAGAAGACACAGACGCCACAGAAAAAGTTTGTGTTGAAATAGCTCTCCCTGAGGGCAAACGATTTGTGCACACCGCGCACACCAGATGGAACAAAGCAAACACTTTGTTCATATCATTTGACTCTCTTCCCACCAACCCCCTGTAAGCTAATTGAAGATGAACTCTTATTTGGCCTTCAGAGCTACAAAGAAATAAAACAACTCAAACTACAGCGTTTCCACCGGATGCTGAACCTGTGCACAGGAAAGGCAATTGCTGTAATTGACCTAGTCCCCAATGTGGCTGTGAACTTAACCAAAATCCCACACACCACAGTGTTTCACTTCCCAGATGGGGGAGTGTTGAAACCTTTCTGCGTCACACCAGAATGCACACTGCCCATCTGCAACCATTGCACTGCACTGGGGCACAAGGAACATGCATGCCCCCATGAAGGAGGGCATCATGGCCCTGGACTTTTGTGATGAAGCTATGGATGAAGATGAGGAGACCTTCAGAAGAATGATCGACACTAACAACGCTTTCCTCTGGGGAGAGGATGGACACTATGTTCTCATAGACTCAATCTCACCCAAATTACACAAATCGGTGCAGAAGGCCCACAAGTGGGCAGTGGACAAGGCCGCATCACTCATGACCTCCTCCATTGACCTGAACCAAATCCTGATGGACACAGAGGAAATTGGCTGAACCAGCCAATCAGAACAGAATGTTCAAGCCAGAGCAACCATGGAGGATATTATCTGAGCCAGACAGTCAGATCAAACAACCCATGCAGAAAATTTTTTCAACAAGCCAATAGAATCATCACATGATCTCAATCAAATAAACTTACCAGGACAATTTGACTCCACTATGGATGAGCCAACAGGGCCCAGAGCTTCAAAAACAAACCCCAAAACATCAGAAACCAATCAGCGCACCAATTTGAATAAAAAAAAAATCACGTGTGGAAAAGCTTAATATAATCCCCAAAATCTAACAAAACCTGCACAAAATCATAACAAGGTAAGGAGCTGGAAAACGCCTCGGAGTGGACTGGCTCAATCACATGGAGCAAGTTCAAAGCAATGAGCGGGTGACTAGGGCTGGAAGGCCCACCCAACCACTCCTGAGGCGCCACGGGCACCTCAGTGTCAATAAGGATGCTAAACATCACATGAGCCAGGGATCAAGCATCCCAAGCCAAAAAGCTGGATTTCTGCACAAACCCCCTGTAGACATCTTGGCTATCCAAGAGACCCAATGCCTACAGGGGGAAGAGGGATCCTGGGTGGCCTGGGTCTCACCTTCCCAGTTGATATGGATGTCCCACTGTGGAATGGTCATCCATAATAAGAACAGAAGACTAAAAATTGTCAGATCCTCCTTGCATTTAGATGGCCGCATCCTAACCACAAGGATCGCAAACCAAGAGGCCACAATATCAATAGCCTGTATCAATGCACCATGCACCGCATCTGAGAGGTAATAATTCCTTGAATCCATACCAATGATCAACCTCCCACCTGATACCATCCTGATGGGCAACTTTAACTGTTGGGACAACCCCATTACAGACTGATGGCCCAACCCCAGGGGATACCCACCAGGACACATCAAGTTCCGCGTGATGAAGGCATCCCTTGGCCTGTATGACACCTTCCTCCCAGGTCTCTACTCCTTCCCCACATAACCACCCCAGCATATGCAAGGGAATGCTCATCTCAATGAGCTGCATCAACTTCATCCTCGCTCTGAAATCCTGCTACTCGTTTATTACTAATTTTGCTACTAAAAATCAATTTCTCTGACCAACATCTATTTTGTGCAGCTCACGCTAACCAGGACTCAAATGAGGATGTCGCCCTGGAAAAAGCTATACCTTGAGAATATATAACTTCGTGAGATTTCTGACAGGGTTGAGCATGAAGCTTTGAACCCAATATTCACAACCCCGTTTGCATTAGATCCCATCAAATCTTGGGAAAAATTCAAATCTGAACTAATAAACAAAACTCGCCATCTTGCATCATGCAAATACACTTCGGATACTGCCACAATCAGACGCACCCTGGCAGAACTTGCCCTAGAACTCAATACCCTGAAATCCAGATGCAGCCCAAACTGGGGGCGCAAATGGGTGGAAATTTCCGCCCACCTAAACTCCCTCATCCATGAACACCAAAACAGAAACAAAGTATCATTGAAAGGTAAGCAAATAAAAAAAGTAGAAACCAGTTCAGCATTTTTCTTCTGCCAATGCTGCTCCCAAGGTAATTTGCCCCAGTGCACACAGGTCTGCAAAGCTGACAGAACCGTGGCAACTGACCCAACGGAGGTCAAGGCGGAAATTTACCACTATTACATTGGACTTTACTGCGACACTCAAATGACCCCCAAAAAATAAAAAAATTACACTCCGCCAGAATACAGAGTGCACCACCGAACTGTAGTCTCCTAAACCTGATAACACAGGAGGAGCTCTGGAATACAGTCCGCGGTGCACCACGTAGGAAATTCCCAGTCCCTGGTGGGCTACCCTAAAAATTTTATGGAACATACTTTAAAAAAATCGCCCCCTCCTCCTAGCGTCTATGAACCAGTGCTTGCTGGAGACCCGCTCCTGCCAGGAGGCCAGGACTCCTATGTCATCACCCTATTTAAAAAGGGCGACAGACTGGACCTGGCCAACTGGCGCCTGATAGCACTCTCTAACACTGACACAAAACTACTTACAAAAATTCTAGCTACCAGACTAGGCGCACTAGCTTCTAAAGCCCTATCACCCAACCAATTTGGTTTTACACCAGGGCGCTCCATCTGGTCCAACATACACTCCATCGCCAATGTATGCCAACCCAAAGAAACGGAAGCCCTTTTATTCCTTGACCAGGAGAAAGCATACGACTACATTAGCTGGCCATACTTAAAAGTGTGCCTACACGCCTTCAACCTCCCACCCAGGTTCATCAACTGGGCGATGCTCCTCACAGAATCCGCTTCTATGGCTGTATGTGACCCAAGCTTCCTGACTGACAGGATCACCCCACGCAGAGGGCTCAAGAAAGGGGACCCCCTCAGCCCACTACTCTGCAACTTCAGCTTTGATCCAAACCTCCGCATTGCCAACTCACGCCTCATGGGCTTAACTGCACAAGGCCAGCCCCCAGTCAAGATATTAGCCTTTTCAGATGACTGTGTGACAGGTATAGCTGACAGCAGCAACGCTCAACAGTTGGAACGCACCCTAGAGGAATACTCCATGGTGAGTAATGCATCCTTTAACAAATGGAAAACTGAAATAATCCTCCTTGGAAAATACGTCACCAACTGGACCACATATCCCATTACACATAACCCAAGATGCAAAAACTCACTCGTCCTACCCTTTGCATTACCTCCCACCACCACCCCTGTCCGCCACCTTAGATTTGGCTGGAAACAGGGGGGTATGCAATTGAGATGATTGAAAATAACCTGCTACAACGAATATCCAACAGAATCGCCTCACTTAAGTGTAGATCCCCTGGACTAATGAAGTGAGTGGCAGTTGCCAACTCGCTCATCCTCCCAATGCTGTGGTTCCCCACACATGCAATCCCCTTCTCACCCACATTTTATAACATCAATCCTTGCGCTCATCCAGGGCTGTCTGTGGCCTGGATCCTGCCCATCTGTCCGGGTGGAAACGCTACATGGTCTACGCTCCAGTGGAGGCATGGGCCTTATAGATTTTGAGAATCACGCCAACCACATCCTGGGCACCTGGATAGAGGAAGTCCTAACCCTGGACCCCCCACAACAGCACTGGTCCAGGTCAGCGAGGGCCAACTTCGCGCAGGCACTCAAAATACCTAACCCACACCATCCTTCCAGCTTACTAATGTACCTTGCTAACCGCCCCAATGCAACGGGCCTGCATGGAACCCCCTCACTTTAAACGCCTCCTCTGAACCATCCGCCGCATGGGATGGACCGTCCCTACCACTGTCACTGTGCAGGGAAGGAGACAACCCAGATCCCACTTCATGATACAAAAGCCAGAAGATCACCCCCACCAAGACATTCTTGCCATGACCCCAACCATTGCCAGAATCAACTACCTAGACGCTTTGGACATTCCCTACAACCTAGCCACACAATAGGCAATATGGAGGAAGATGCACCATTCACTCCTCCAGCTGAGGGTAAGAGACAATTCCTGGCGCTGCCTAAGAAGTACCTATAGAATGGCGGACTGCACCCACTCCCTCCACGCAACCTGCGCAGTATGTGGAGGAGAGGGCTCCCTACACCACCGCTTAGAAACCTGCCCCCATCTGGAGCCATATGGCGAGAAGTCGCACGCCTGATCAAGATCCAAGACAATTAGGATTTCTCTATCTCAAGGAGCCTCCTCGCACTCAGGCTTGTGTCCCCAATCCTATCTACCCTGAGCTCCCTATTGATACCCATTGCAATGTGGACAATCCACACTATTGCCTTGGTACATTTAAGGGCACAGTCCCTACCATCCATGGGGTTATCAACAGGTTCCACGTCCAATTACTGGAGCACTTCCAAGACTGGCTCTATGAGTATATGAAGCCAAGGCAGCAAAGACTCATAAAGTCATGGTTCCCACTCTGGTTCCTTCACATGGACCCCTTCCTTCACACCTGCTCCATAGTGGGGGCAACCCCCTTGGAGTAGCGCATCAATCCCCCTATACCTGGCGGTTCCAGATGGCAACAGGGGTAACCTGTGTACCCTGGGGTGCCCAATCCTCTCTAGTCATCGGTATTCTTCACTCCCCTCCCATTTCCACACATACATTGGTAATGCTCATCCCCCGTTCAGCTTGCCTCAGTTAATAAAAAATTATTTTACAAATAAATAAAACTTAAGCTCATAATGAAACGATGGCTAAAGTGATATCAATAGGAGAGAACCTTGTAGAGATAAAAATAAAAGTGAAATTTGGTAATCAGCATTTTAAGCACTTTCTATCTCAGATATTTGTACTTGGATAATGTCATCTCATATAGAATTGTTAAAAATTATAAGTGAATGTCAGACAATATCTATAATGTCAAATTATTGGACAGCAGGACTGGACATGGCCTCAAAGTCATGAGGATTTTCTATGCTTTGAATTCTGATTTGCTAGACGATTCTCAAAGCTATAGTGATAGTCTTTTTATGATGACCACAAATCTTCTTACTTATCTTAGTTGTTTTGAGATAACTATCATTTATGTGTAAACTAAAGCGTTTCTTCAATATCAGATACCTAGGGTAATTTAGAATGAAATTATCCTAAAGTAATATACCTTTCTGTCAAGAATTGTTAAATCATTTTGGTTAATACTTTATTTTAATTGGGTTAAGACTTCCGGATACAATATATATATATTAATGTCATACATAGCTGATATCTAGATACCAAAAGTGATAAAAGTTGTAGTTGCTACGCCACATGGCCCCAGCATCTATTTGTAATAACCTAAAGTGTTATTTGATTAATTAAGCCCAAAAACCCACCAGCGCATCACTCAACCTATATTCATTTTGGCTTGTAAGTTGTGTACTTAATCTTTATATTGTCTCCAACTAATTTAGCGTGCTATTCTACATGGCCCACATGTTAGCGTAAAAACATTGGTACTAGGGTTATATATTTTCTTTAGAGGTTGGCCGGTATATTGACTGCATTCAACATATTTTATCTTTATATGAAAATGCCTCAACTTAGTAATCATTTTTTCGCCCAATTTGGATTGAAAATGAAAACTGCCATTCAGATGTACTGCTTAGTAACCAAACAAACACCAAAGAAATTTCTGGTAGAGTATGTATATTTATATCGGATTGTCAATGGAAAGTGAATCTCTCCCAGGAGAATTTAGGAGCTAATCAAGATGAATACTATCAACGAGCCTGAACCACTGACATTATTTAATAATACAGTATGCTCCTTTGTTTGTTTAAATAAAACCCCTATTTCTGAATATAAGTTTTACTTAATTAGAGTTTTTTGGTCAAGGTACTCTTCATCATACAGTACCTTGAATTTAATGTATTTAACCTGTGCACTAAAAATATTACGCCGCTGCACTAATTTTTACATGTGGCGCTCACTACAGGTGCTTCATCTTGTCTTCCTGAGTCAAATGTTACTAAAAGATTTTAAAATCTTAGTTGCTGACTCCTCTCCCAAGGAGATAGCGCAACCCTCTGAGGAGTTAGTAGCTGGGTGTGAGGCCCTACAAAAATTATTTTTCTTAGATTCGTCAGTTATGAGGGGACCTGAAAGTTCATGTTGATCTTCTCTCCAATATCATACTAGGTCACAATAAATAAGTGAAAGATTTATAAACAATATGAATGGATCTGTTTACTCTGTCACAGACTTGTATCAGGTTCTTGACTCCTTAAGTGAGGAACCTTTAACTCAGGGTCAAACCATAAGGTCTCTGGTGAGTGAAAACTGCGCCATGAAAGTGGTTCTAGGCTGTTAACCATGAAATGTTTAATAGGTAATTTCATGTTGCAGGCGGAATGCAGCCATTCTTTCTATAAAATTTGAACCAGTTTAAGTTGGCAGTACAGCGAGATATTCAACAGTAAAGACCAGGGCAAGATGGTATGGAAACCTCTTCTGACAGAACAGGATAATGCTTCTTCCATCCTGGTCATCAGTGCTTCCAGGCACTCAAACAAGACAGCAGATCAACGCCGTTTCACTCCCTCTCCTGGTGGTAGTAACTTAGGTAGTCATATAGGGTCACCGCATGCCTCTCAGCTCTAAAGCCATGAAAATCAATTTCTGGTCAACCTGCTAACTTACTAAAAGTTCAACTAGAAGGAAAGATTTGTACAATATCCTGGATTTTATTTGAAATTAGTATGGTCAGAGCGCCCAAGGCCACTAAGTTGGCACTGGTAATGAACCCATTAGATTATGAAGGTCAGAAGTTAGTTATGCCAAAATCTCTTGCTGCTAGAGCGTCCTATCTTAACGCCAAGGACCTTATTATTAAGGAGTTTGTTGGAAAAAAAGATGACCACTAAGAAGATGGAAATGCTTAATCTTGTTTAAAAGAGATGTAGCTATTCCAAGTTTTTCTGAATACATTTATTTAAAAGTGTAGATGAAATATGGATTTAATGTTATAAATAGCATTGATGCTCAGGTCGCCCTCCGCCTGACCTGCAGGCCCTACACAGAACTGTATAGGGTTTTGAGACTAGTATTAAATTAGGAGAAATATAACCCATATGGTGAATTTAATTTATTGATGCGCTGTCACTTTTTTGGTGCCAAACCAACGTTTGTGGAAGCATTGTAAATCGCAACCCTTGGCAATCTCTTTAAAGCAATAATTTTTACTTGGCCCTCTGGCTTTTGTCTTGACTAGTCTGACATTACTCAGATCACTTATTATTATTTCAGAGCTTGGGGCATTATGAAAATCATTGTCCAAAAAAGTTCATTATCAAGGTCTAATTAGTGAAATCATTGCATGATTAGACTTGGGAAAAGACAGGGCGGAGTAAAACAGGATTTTTGCCTATCGCCATCTATAAATTCCCAAATATGGAAAATCTTCAATTTTACCTTCCATCTGGTGGACGGCTACAAATGACATGTCACTTCTTAAGGCTTCAGCAGGTATGAGTTGATGATTTAGTAATTGAGACTAGATGCTCCTGTGAGTAATACAAAGGCGAGTGTCACCAGAAATAGTATTGACATCTTATGTTCAACAAACATAGCAGCAAGAGATTTTGGTCAACTATAATGATATCCCTAATATGCAGAGGGGTCAAGTGTAGATACCTATTGAAGTTCTAAAGGAGTCTAGTACTCAATTAGGTAAGAATATTGTGAACTGCTTAGAACAGGCAGATTTTGGAGTTCCACACAGCACATGCTTCTGGTGCATATTTATCTTAGTGCAATAATATTAATATTAAAGTAAATAAGGCAAAAGTCAAAGAGATTGCAGATAGTGGGGCTCCAGGGCATTTTGTGCCTACCAAATCAGTTAAGAGATTAGGCCTCGCGCCAGACCTAGATTATTGGAAAGTAAATGGTATGGTGGAGACCATACAACTACATCAGAAGGAGCCTACAGTACTTTGCCAATGCGGTTTGGCCCCTCAGTACTATCTTTTTCTTCCTTTATTTTTGCAAAAAAGCAGTATGACTTCTTCCTTAGAACCTCAATTATGAAAACTTATGGAGTCAAGGCTTAATTAAAAGAAATCACGCTAAGATAGTGGGACAACTCTTCCATATTTTATAAACGGAAGAATGAGTCCCCCACTCCTAAAAGTCAGGGAGTAGTTAACCTTGCTTTTGATGATGGAATATTGCCAAATGAGTATCAGTGGCTGTGTGGCTATACCTATCAGTTACCTAACCAGATTGTGGAATATATGAGTATTGCGCTATGTGCTAATTTTAGCTTGCTCATTCTTATGAGCAACTAAGTCATTAGGGGGACCAAAATTAATTTTAAAAAATTCCCTTGGGGCTCTATGGCGAAATACCTGCATATTTTGTCGAGCTAAAAGGAACTGGTCATCACACATGAGTTTATTTTCATCAGCTATGGAAAAATAAAGTACTGCTAGATAAATTATATGCATACCCTATTAAGATCCAGCGACATCAACTGGTTCCTTTTTTACATCTTCTTCCAGTTGAAGGATATCAGAACGTTTATGAGTTTAATCACTTTGACAAAATAGGGCTTAATGATAGTACCAAGCAAACTGTTTACTATTTAATTACTCTAAAAAGCCTTTCTGGGTTAACTGAGCTGGAGAAGGACCACGAGCTGGCCTTTTTAAAAAAACAGTGTAAATTATACAAAAAACTACTGTGATTTGGGCTGTGCACAAGATGTGCTGCACAGCATTGATAATGGTAATAAACCACCAATACATCTTCATTTGATTAGGCGTTTCATGGTGGCAGATGAAATCATAATTGCTATAATTACTCATCTTGTGCAAAATGGGATGTTAGTGCCCTCTAAGAGTACTTGGCCTCCCCAGTGTTGATTGTTTCTTAAAAGGATGGCTCTAACCGCGTGGTTTTGACTATTGGAAGATTAATAGTATTACCAAAAAGGATTCTTATCCTTTATCGCGGATTGATGATGTTCTATACTGCTTTGGAGGAAAGCAATGTTTTTATGGTATAGATCTATTTTCTAGTTATTAGCATATTGAGATTCTGATGTAGGAGAAGGAAAAGTGCGCCATCATTATGGCCCAGGGCCTCTACCAGCCTATGAGAATGCAAGTGGGGATGTGCAACGCCCCGCGACCTTTCAGTGGGCTATGGATAACATCCTTAGTAACTTAAACTTTTTCTGCGTCCTAGTTATTAAGATGATATAAATGTTTTTAGAACATTTACGTATCATCTGCAGCACCTGGAAGACGTTTTCCGCCAGCTCACTAATATTTATCTTAAATTAAGCCATTATAAGTGTAATTTTTTGTAAGCAACTGGAATATTTGAGTTTTGTCATTGATAAACAAGTCTTGCATCTCCTACCATCAAAGGTTGAAGTGGTTGAACGATGGTGCAACCAAATAATGAGCGCAAAGTTCAGATTTTTCTTAAAAATGATTGGCTATTACCGCTTGTTTACTTAAAGCTTTAGTAAGGTAGGTGTGCCACTATTTCACATCTTCTATAATGGAGCACCATTTGATTGAATTGGGAACTGTCACTAGCTTTTAATAAATTCAAGTTTTATATTACCAGAGTGGCACTATAAAAGTACCCAAATTTTGATAAGCTGTTTAATATTCAAACAGACGCTTCTCTCACCATCATCAAGGCGGTGATTTTTAACTCAACTCTGGTGAATTGAACATCCAGTTGCTTAATGCAGCTAAAAATTAGATGTTAACTAACGAAACTAAACAGTAATAGAGAAGTAGTAATTGAAGTCATCTACACTTTTAAACAATTCCAGGTTTACATTCATGGAGTGCATTTCACTGTGATAATAGATCACGCCACCCTCAGTTGGTTACAGAATCTGAAAGAATTTGAAGGGCGACTGGCCAGTTGGGCTTTTAAAATTTCAGTTTTACAATTTTTCTAATTCAGCATCAACCCGGTTTCAATCATCAAATGCTAATGGTTATCCAGACTGTCCACGGTGGCCTTAGTGGCCAATCTGGCCGTTAATTACTTAATAAAATGTTGAACCAAAACTATGACAATGAACCAATGGAAGCTATCAATACTTAAAAAATTAAGGATGTTTATGTTTGTTGTACATTGTAAGCTTTATAAGATCAGAAATAATCAAAGATTTTGGATTCATTGACCAACAGAGCAGACTGATATTTTTAGGGGCCACAAGGCAACAGGGCACGGGGATTTCAAGAGAACGTTTAAGTTTTTGAAAAAACATCATCATTGTAAAATCTATTAATTTTGACGCTCATGTGACCCTCCACTGTTGTAAGGAATGTCAGGTTGATGGCCCTACCAGGAAGCTACCTCATATCAATTGTTTAAACCCAACTTCGCGTGGCATAAAAGTTTGTATTGTTGTAGGCCCTCTGGCAAACAATTTGGGTAAATTTAGAATATAATTGTGTTCATAAATCACTTCACCAAATGGACAGAGGCCAAAGCGGTTCAGGACATAGGCGCCATGGCAATGTCTAAGTCCATATTGAAAGATACTTCTATCAGCATGTATGCCCTCAGTTTCTGTTAATTTTAATGTGACTAATTTCACATCTAAGATCATTTTTAAAGCTTAATGACTCAATGGGTATACATATGGTATTGTAACGCCTTTTCAGCTGAGACCAATGGCACTGTCAAATGATTGAATGGTATTATCAAGGGTTTTTGCATAGTATAATTATGTGAAGGCATCCAGTTGAAACCTTTTCTTGCTTTCCGCCATTTTTGCTTACATTATCTCTTATCATTTGGCCACGGGGCATTACCATTTTCATTACTTTATGGAAAGCAACTAGCACTTTCCCAAATTTTATAATCTTGTGTCAGTCAAGAAGTCATGGCTCCCACAAAATGTTTGGATATGCTGGTGCATACTTTAATCCAACTACAAAGTGAGGCATATTTTAATGCAATGGCTTGAAAAATGATTTTGTGAGCGAACAAACGCAGACTGGTCGCTGATGCCCCACTTTAATAAAAGGGCACTCTTTTTTTATAATGATAACCATGAATTTGGATGAAAGTAAGCTGGAGCACATATGGAAGGGCCCACTTGAGATTTTCAAGAAGACATATACTGATGTCTACACTCTGTAGGATTCTGTTGAAGGTCATCTTATCAACTGGGATCATGCAAAGTTCTCAAAGAAATATTAAAAGATTTCTGGGCTGACAGCCTCTATTTTCCAGTGAGTCAGTTGACCCCTCACATCTTTGTCACCCAATATTTGGCCAAGTGGAGGAAAATGTTATAATCAGTTTTTATCAACCATTTGGATATAATTTTTTTATATTAATGTCATACTGTGACTAATAACTAGACAAAAAATTCAATTGGGATATTAGTTCCAAGCCACGTGACCCACCATTTATATGTAGCGGCCTAAAGTATTAATTAGTTATTACTTAAATCCATATAATCCCATCAGAGCATCTCTCATTCCCTATAGTTACTAACTTCTGACGTTATAGCCTAAATATTTATATCTTCTCATCTTTATATTTTAGCGTGCTATCCTATACTTCCCCCATGCTGGCGTAAACTCATGATTAGGAGGGCCCTATAATTTCTATGGCGTTTAGCTGGTATTTTGACTTCATCTCGCTTATCACATCTTTAATTGGAAATGCCCTAACCCTATTTTCGTTTTACAACATAATTTGGATAGTACATTTTTAGTCTGCAATTTGGAGGTGCTTCTTTAGTAACCATGAAAAGCAAATGTGTTATCTGGTAGAGAAGGCATATCTGAAAACTATTGTCAAGGGGAAGGGGATCTTTCCACTAGAATCTAG
>JAKSZP010007176.1:0-51863 GCA_022478985.1 Massospora cicadina | reverse complement strand
ACAAAACCTAACATCTCACATCATGTAAGTACACCACTGACACAGCCACAATCAAGCATACCTTGGCGGAACTGGACCACCTTGAGCTAAATAACCTGAGATCTAGCTATAGCCTCAACTGGGACGCAAATGGGTGGAAATATCCACCCGACTAAACACCTTCATCTTCTAACACCAACACAGAATCAAAGTATCGAACAAAGGTAAGTTCATAAAGGAAGGCAAAACCTGCTTGACATATTTCTTCTGCCAATTCCACTCCTGCGGCAACCAGCCTGCATGCACACAGGTACGCAATACTGACAGCACCGTGGCAACTGACCCCAAGGAGGTCAAGGCGGAAGTATACTGCTATTACACCAAATTATACCGCGATATGCCAACAGACCCACAAAAAATAAAAAAAATTATACAAAACGCTTGGATACAAAGCACACTGCCAAATTACAATATTCTAAACCTAATTAAACGGGAGGAGCTTTGGGATATGGTCTGCGGTGCACCACGTAGGAAATGCCCAGGGCCTGATGGGATACCCTACAAATCTTACAAAAAACATTTTCAACAAATTGCCCTCCTCCTATTGGCGTCTATGAACCAGTGCTTACTGGAAACACGCCTCCTACCTGGTGGCCATAAATCATATGTCATAACCTTATATAAAAAGGGTGACAAATTGGACCTGGCCAACTGGCATCCAATCGCACTATCTAATACTGACACAAAAATTCTAACAAAAATTATAGCAGCTAGATTAGGCGCATTTGTCATTGACGTCCTGTCACCCAACCAGTTTGGGTTTATACCAGGGCGCTCAATCTGGAACAACATACACCCAGATGCAAAAATATGTCAATTCAAAGCAACTGGAGCCCTAGTTTTGTTAGACCTGGAAAAGGCATATGACCGCGTTAGCTGGCCATACCTAAAGGAATGCCTAAACGCTTTCAAACTCCCACCCATATTCATAAACTGGGCGATGCTCCTCACAGAATCTGTAACCATGGCTGTATGTGGCCCTGGCTTCCTAAATAACAAGATCACACCGCACAGAGGGCTCAAACGAGGGGACCCCCTCAGCCCACTGCTGTATAATTTCAGTTTTGACCCGCTCCTCCGCGTAACTGACTCACGCCTCATGGGCATAACTGCACAAGGACAGCCAACGGTCAAGATACTGGCCTTCGCAGATGACTGCGTGGCAGGTATAGCTAACAACAATGATGCCCAACAGCTGGAACGCACCCTAGAGGAATACTCCATGGTGAGCAACGCATCGCTCAACAAAAGGAAAACAGAAATCATTGTCTTAGGCAAGTACACTAACAACTGGGCTACAACACCAGAACCTCACACCCCCAAACGAAGGAAAAACCCATTCATCTTACCCTTTGCATCACCTCCCACCACCACTCCTGTCCGCCACCTTGGGATATGGCTGGAAACAGGGGGATATGCCAATGAGACAATGGAAAGAAACTTGCTACAACGGATATCCACCCGCGTCGCCTCCCTCAAGGAAAGATCCCCCAGGACTAATGGGGCGAGTAACAGTTGCTAACTCACTCATCCTCCTAATACTATGGTACCCTGCCCACGCGATCGCCTTCTCACCTACCTTCATAACTTCAATCCGCGCGCTCATCTAGGGCTGGCTGTGGCCCAGATCCCATCCTCCCATATGGATGGAAACACTCTTTGGCCCACGCTCAAGTGGAGGCATGGGACTATTAGATTTTGTGAGCCACGCCAACCGCATACTGGGAACCTGGATAAAGGAAGTCCTTGCCCCAACCTCCACAACAACACTGGTCCAGGCAGCGAGGACTAACTTTGCACAGGCGCTCAAATCAACTAACCCACATAGCCCACCCAGACTACTATCATACCTTGCTAAACACCCTACCACAACGGGTCTGCATGGAACCTCCCCTCACTTCAAACGCATCCTCCAAACCATCCGCCGCATGGGATGGACCGTAGAGAACACAGGCACTGTGCAGGGAAAGGGACGACCCAGCCCCCACTTCAAATTAAGAAATCCAGAAAACCACCCCCAGAGAGACATGCTTGATACAACCCCAACCATTTCTAGAATCGAATACCTAGATGTGTTGGACATTCCCTATGACTTAACCACACAGAAGGCAGTGTGGAAAATGACGCACCACCCACTCCTACAGACGAGAATAAGAGCCAACGCCTGGCGCTGTCTGAGAAGGACCTATAGGATGGCGGACCGCCCCAATTCTCTCCAAACAACCTGCGCAGTATGTGGAGGGGAGGGCTCCCTATATCACCGCCTAGAAACATGCCCTCATCTAAAGCCGTATGGAAGGAAGTCGCGCGCCTGCTTAAGATTCAAAGCGAGCAGGAATTTTCTATATCAAAGAGCCTCCTCGCGCTCCAGATCGAGTCACCAATCCCATCTACCCTCCATTCCCTAATGATACCCATTGCAATGTGGACAATCCACACCATTGCCTTAGATGCGTTCAGGGGCACAGTCCCAACCATTCATAGGGTTATCAACAGGTTCCACGTCCACTTATTGGAGCACTTCCAAGCCTGGCTCTATGGATATATGAGGCCATACAACAGGCGCTCATATAATCGTGGTTCCCACTCTGGTTCCTATACACAGACCCCTTCCTTCACACCTTCTCCATAGCGGGGGAAACCCCCTTGGAGTAGTGCACCAACCCCCCATACCTGGCAGTCCCGCTGGCAACAGGGGTAACTTGAGTACCCTGGGATGGCCAATTTTATCTTTCTTCATTTTACACACACATATTTGGTAATGCCCATCCCCTGGTCGGCTTGCCTCGGTTAAATAAATAAATGATCAAAAAGGCTATGGGATGGCATCTTCTTTGCCTATTATTTACAAAATCTTTAGAAAAACGCTTTAAGGTATGCTGGAATTATTCCTTTACATGCCTATAGTAGAAACTTGTGTGATTCTGCAACACACTACCCTGAAAATATCTTCTTACTAAACGCCCTATCTTCTCTCTTTCCATCAAATTAATCTGTGTAGCGTTTCTGCCATAGTCTTGTTGAAGCTCAATCTGGCCTACCCATGGAAAGCCAAGGATTACAGGCGGGATGTACTCTTAGGATCCAAAATTCATACTCAATTTTCAGGGAACCAGCTATAAGACTTATGGGATGTGTACAACAGTAGGAAATGGACTGCTACCCATCTTCCAAGGTTATAGTCAGCGTCTTAGTTCCAATTGGCACCCCAACTTCCTTACCATCTCCTCTGATGAAAAGTTCTGGGAGGCACCACTATCCAGTAAATCCTTAGTTTTCAATATAACATTTCCCGTTCTCAAAAGTATAGTCAAAACAGGGTAAGATTGAGTTTCGTTTTTTATTTTGAAGTCAACTGATGAATCTTTCCCTTTTCTTTGAATATGGTAATACTAAATGACTAAAATATTTTGGCAAAGATAACACAATCCTTTCTTAGAGTGACTTTGATATTCTTCATGGCTCATGTTGGGTATTTGCTTCTTGTAAGCAGGCCCTTGTCACATGAGAGTTCTGCCCATAACCAGATTTTCAGTAATTCCAAGCAATCTTTTTAAAGGCAGGGTGATGGGTGGTGTCTGATCAAATATGCCAAGTAACTTTCTAACCCTTGTCTGAAATAAAGTGCTCCCATTTCATCTTCTAATACTGTCTTCAGGAATATCTCCAAAAACTTATGCTTAAATCTCTCAACACTTTGACCTTCCTGCTGAAGGTTCATCAGGGCAATGCGTGCCTGTAATTTGGTACTAGCAGGAGTTGCTGCAGCCAGAAACTGGCTTTTAAACTCTTCGAAATTCATGCACAGATTCTCATTTTCTTCTAACGCTTTGGTAAACCAACCCAAAGCATCTCCAGAGAGCTGAGAGCCCACCGCCATTACCTTCCGTGCATCATCTGGGTAGTTCTCAGGATATGCTTTAAAAGTGCGCCCCCAACAATGTAAGTCCTTCTTTCACATCAGTTAATGTTAATTTTCAGGCGATGGAACCATAGGATAGTTCATGAGCGTTTGGTTAGCAAAGTCACTATCTGAACTTAGATGTGTTTTATAACTCTTATAAGTTATATCATCTTGTTTTATTAAAAACATCCATGACAGTATTTAGTACCCTTTCATCAATAAAGCAAAAGTCAAAGCTCCTAATAAAAACGGGGAAGAATAGGCTTTTTAAAATTTGGCGGTCAAATTGTCAGGGCTGGTACTACTTTATTCCAGTTTGAGATAGCAAGTCGTGAGTTTGCTAATCCTGAGCTAAAGGTCCAGTATAACAAAGGGGCGATGCGGAACTTTTCTCTCTCGTTGCAATCACTTTTGCAACCTATTCAATTCAAGTCTGAATCTAGTTTGATAATCTCACAGAGGATATTAGTCTGCGCCCATGTCTGGGAGCAGTTGGGCAAGTAAGGTAAGAGGAGCAGGTGGTAGGCCCGCGGCCTCAAACATTCAAAAAAGCCCTGAAGAAACTGATGGAATAGAAAAAAATAAAAAACCAGCGGTCACTATTTCCCCAGAAATCCTCACTTGGCAAGCACGATGCAACCAGTACATCAACACGCCGCACTCCCAGACACTTTCGTGGGTGGAATACGGAGTCCATGTGTTTCTGGACATCCAACAAACGGCTTTATGGGAAAAATTTTGTGGGGATGTGCACACTTTTTTCCCAACCATGGTGTACATCGCACCTCACTCCATGTCATGTGGTTGGCTGGACCTAGGTTTCAAAACAAGGAGGCAGCAGATGAGGCTGCTGCGGTGCATGTAGTGATTGACCTCCCCAAAGGGCAAAGGGTCATCAAAACCAAATGCACCAGATGGACAAAATCCAACCAAATTTTCTCACGTTTGACTTTTTGCCTACTATGATAAAACGTGACATTTTGGAGCAACACCTAAAGATGGTCTCAATGTTTACAGCAAAATACAATCTTTTAAGATGTAACTCTTTATGCTGATGCCACACCTGTGCACCAGCAAAGCCATCGCAGTTCTGACCCCAACTGAGGAGATCGCGAAGGACCTAACCCAGTTCCACACTCCACTTTTATTAATAACAAAGGGCATACCACCCACCCTTTCCGGGTGACCATGGACAGCGCGCCCCCCATCTGCACCCACTGTGATGCGTTCAGTCATAAGGCACATGCATGCCCCACCAAGGAGGGTATCACATTCCAAGAGCACCCCTTGGCGGCCATGGCCAGTGGAGAGGCGCACTACAAACCAACCGCAAGCACCAAAGAGGCTTTCCCGAGGGGAGCACAAGGCTGCTACCTACTGGTAAAACCTATTTCTCCACAAGAGCGGAAAAAGGCCAAGCAGGCCCGCAGGGCCGCGGCCAAGGATGTGGCCAAAGTCACCACCACTATCCCACACTCTCAACGCCAGGAGGACATCAAAACCTTCATGGTGGAAGCAACTCAGGAATCCATTAACCAATCAGATTGGGAAGCCCATGCCAATTGGGCCACCTGATCTGAAGATCTGATGGGTAACTCAATTTCACCCGAATTTTGCAACCAAGCTCCAGTCAAAACTGACTTGGTCTCAAACCTACCTGAAAAAAAATTTTCGCCCCGCTCAATGGTGTACCAAACTCATCCACACCGCAAAAAATTTGTCCGACGTCAGGGAAACAAAAAGTGAAGGCAAAAGCCAATGCAAACCTTGCTGCAAAAATTAACAAAACTACCAATAGCATTGCTGCAAACACCTGCACTGCCGTGAAGGCCTGTGGGGATCTAGAGGAAACTAGTGGGCCCAGGAGCCCACCCCCTCACACCTAAGGTGCAATGGGGGAAACCTTCACTTTAGGGGTGTTGAATATCGCCGGACTCAAGGCCTCCTCGTCCCAGGCTAGGAAACTGAGTTTTTTACAACAAAATTTACCCGTGGATATCCTGGCCATCCAGGAGTCCCACTTCCCACAAGGTTCCAAGGATGCCTGGAAAACCATGCTCCTCCCATCCCTATCCTTTTGGTCAGAGCACTGTGGGGTGCTAATTTGGAGAAACAATTTCTTCAAATTTTTATCGTCAGAAACCTTCCTCAATGGCCAAGTCCTCATTGTCACTTTCTCATGGGCTGACGTGGCGCATTTAATTGTCAACATCTATGCCCCAACCTGTGCACAAGAATGTCAGGAATTTTTCTCATTGGTCAAATCCCTCCCATTACCCCCAGACCCTTTCATAGTTGGTGATATGAACTGTTGGCTAAACACACCAACAGACCATTGGCCTTCCTCCTCCCATGCCCCCAGGGTCACGTTGAACTTCGCGTTCTAAAGGCCACCCTTGGGTTAATAGATGCGCTGCCACAGCATTCCCCGCTGCTTGAAAACATGACGCGCCCCCACGTCCACAACAGCCAATTAAGTTCCATGACCTGCATCAACCTTATCCTCACACTGGCGAAATTCTAACCTCACATTTCCAACTTCCAAACAACGAAAATGGAATTCTCTGACCACCAACTGGTCTCAATAACCTACCACCTACCTGTCACAGTGGTTAAGGCCCCACATTGGTGCAAACTCCGCCCCACCGAACTTGCGTCACCAGGATTTTCCATTTGAGTGGAATCAGCAACTTTGGCAAAAGAGTTTGTTGCACCATTTTGCACGGACCCCATCTCCACATGGGCAACCTTCAAAAAGGATACCATCTGCCACTCTCGCCACCTCTCCTCCAGATGCTCATGAGCCACATTGGCTGTCATTTCGCGCGCTCTAGAAGAGTTGGCACACCTGGAGTCCAACATCCTGGCTACAGGATACAGCCCTGCATGGGGCTGGAAGTGGGCGGAGGCAGCCGCCCACCTCAACGCGCTCAAAAGGCAACACAAACATTGGGTTTGTGTTCAGTACAGGGCCAAACGCATTACAAAGGGTGACAAGTGCACCGCATATTTTTAAAAAAAAATTCGCACCACGCCAGAGCATGGCCTGCACACAGGTGCAAAGTTCAGATGATTTCATCGCGGATATGCCAGCCAAAGTGGCAATCAAAACACATAAGTATTACTCTGATTTATACCAATCTGATCCAATTCAGCCGGCTGAAATGGTGGAATTTCTTGACTAAGCCCACATCTGCACCATTTCCTGATACCTGGAAATAATGAATTTGATTACTCCAAACAAATTATGGACAGCCATCTGCGGTGCATCAAACTGGAAATGCCTAGGCCCAAATGGCATTTCATATGAATTCTATAAAAAGTACTTCGAATATATATCCCAACTACTGCTTGCCTCACTTAACCAGAGCCTTCAGGAAACGCGCCTCCTACCAGGAGGACAAGAGGCCTTCACCATCACACTCTTCAAGAAAGGGGACAAGCTAGACTTAGCCAACTGGCGCCCCATTTCTTTAACTAACACGGATACAAAATTTTAACAAAAAGCATGGCTAACCGTTTAGGGATTGTAGCCTCTACCACCATATCCCCAGAACAAATTGGTTTTATACCCAGAAGGTCAAATTGGGATAACGTGCACTCTGTGGTTAATGCATGCCAGTCCACAGCCTCTGGGGCACTTGTATTCTTGGACCAACAGAAGGCCTATGATAGAGTAAACTGGGAATACCTCAGGGCCTGCCTCCATTAATTCCGCTTACCCCCTCTCTTCATCAACTGGGTGATGCTGCTCACGGAATCTGCAACAATGGCAGTACGTGGCCCTGGCTTCCTAACGGAAGTAGTCTGCCCTCAAAGGGGCTTGCGACAAGGGGACCCCCTTAGCCCACTCTTATACAACTTCAGCCTTGACCCACTACTTCGAAACATGAATGCCCACCTCACTGGGGTCCATGTGCCAGGCCAAGCCCCAGTCAATATGATGGCGTTTGCAGATGACTGTGTGGTTGGGGTGTCCAATAATAAAGATGCACGCGCACTTGAAGCTCTCATCCAGGAGTATTCCCTGGTAAGTAATGCTGCACTGAATGCTTCCAAAACTGAAATCATCCTCCTTGGTCGGTCTCAAAACTTCTGGGCCCAGCGACCAGTGCCCAGCCCATCCCATCTGCTCGCACATGTGTTCGCCCTCCCAGCTCACCCCACACCACCTCACTGGTGCTCCCCTTTGTGCCACGCCCTACCATAGGGCCAGTCCGCCATCTGGGCGTGTGGGTGGAGGCAGGCAGGTACGCATCAGCATTAATGGAAAGTCATATTCTAGACAACGTGACGAAGTGCATCGCCTCCCTCAGATCCCACCCTACTTCCCTTTCTGGCAGGGTTGTTTTAGCCAACTCTATGCTCCTCTCCAAAGTCTGGCTTAGAGCCCACGCCATCCCCTTCTCCCCAAGCTTCTTCAAATCCTTGTATGCACTTCTGCAAGGATGGCTCTGGTCAGGCCGCCCTCCACCTGTAAGGCTAGAGTTCATGTTTGGCCCTCATCATCATGGTGGCATGGGCCTGCTTGACTTCAAAGCCCATGCTGCCAAGATCCTGGGCACCTGGATTGTGGCCGTCACCGCCCCTACACTCCCCTCCCAACACTGGTCCCGCGCGGCCCACTCCAACTTCTCCCGCGCCTTGAACCTTAACAATCCATCGAACCCTCACTCCCTGATGAAATACCTGGCTTTACACCCATTGGCCACAGGTCCTCAAGGGACTAAAACCCACTACAAACGAATCCTCCTCTCCATGCGGAGCGCTGAGTGGAGAATTTGTATTAGTGGACACACAGCCCAGAGAGGCCGCCCCTCTCCTCAGTTCACACAAGAGGTACAGGGGCTGCCCATCCAAGATGGCACAATCACCACACGGCCCCATGTCCTATCCAGGGTGGACTACCTGGACATGATGGACATCCCTTACTCCATTGAGACCCAAAAAACTATCTGGAAATACGCACACCATCCTCTGTTGCAGCCTCAAATCTGTTCCCATGTGTGGCGCTTCCTGAGATGGGTGTACCGTATGGCTGAGCGCTCTAACACTTTACACTCATACTGCATCGTGTGTGTCCAGTATGGAACGCTGTTTCACCGCCTGGAGAAGTGTCCTACCTCTAAAGTGATATGGCGCGAAGTTCAACGTCTACTTGGCCAGGATTAAACACATCCCTTCAGTCTGTCAAGAGATATGTTTGCTTTATCAATGGCCTCCCCCCTTCCACCCTTCCTCTGTGCTCTGGTGGTTGCAATCGCCATTTTGACTATCCACACAATTGCCTTGGATGCCATCTCAGGCTCCACCCCCATCCTCCCAGAAGCTGTCCACAGATTCCAGTCTCACTTGGTGGACCACTTTCAGGCGTGGATATTTGGATACCTCCTGCCGCGTCACCGACAGCTGGTCTCCTCCTGGTTCCCACTCTGGTTCATCAAATCAGACCCCTTCCTCCACACATGTTCAATTGTGGCTACGGCCCCTTCACACGTTCCCTCCCCCTCCCCATAGTGGCGTTCCCGCTGGCAACAGGAGATAGCATCGC
The DNA here is from genome assembly GCA_022478985.1 of Massospora cicadina. Classification (NCBI taxonomy): domain Eukaryota; kingdom Fungi; phylum Entomophthoromycota; class Entomophthoromycetes; order Entomophthorales; family Entomophthoraceae; genus Massospora; species Massospora cicadina. The sequence continues at coordinate 42,369 of JAKSZP010007176.1, read as the reverse complement.
TTCTCTGGGGTGCCTTCCCTGTTAATAAGTTTTGTCTCTTTTAGGTCAAATTTGGAAGTGTCCGTCCCATGGTAAGCCTTCCTCACAATAAATTTAAATTTAAAACAAAGGGGCGATGCGCACCATATATAGTATAGAAAGGGCAATTGGGCGGTTTAACTCTGAAGAAAGAAGGACTGCTTCAAATAATCCCATTCCTTTAAGGCCAGTACACCAGCTAAGTTTGGACGTGGAAGTAAAGAAAGAGGGATTTTTCAAGTATAGATGTTTTTGCACTTATGGATATAAGATTTTCAAAATTTTCAGTTATGATTGTACAAATTGGTTTAGGTTTATTAAAATAAATGGTTTAACTTTACAGCTTGTTTACTATACAATATATGGAACTAGTATAAGGAAAATTAGTACACAAGAAAATTTGCATGTGATAATATTTTTTTGACCACGTAGATTAACCATATGAATGCCCTAGTTTTATATCCAATATAGCTTCCTGGACTTATCTAAGCTTAATGATCATTAAATGGAGTACTATTCTTCTTTTGAGCTTGTGGGATTGCGCATTGTATATGATTTTAAAAGTAGTGGGAATCATCACAGTTTCATTGTAAATTTTCTTTGGTGCGACTAATCAACTCAACATTATAGCAGTTAAGGTAATTTAAGCAATCGATTGAACTAATCCAATTGCAATCATGGTTTGCTATACAATTAGTCTATCTAACTTCAGCATTTATCCTCTTGATCTGATAGATAATATGTGAAAACTCAGAAATGTTACTAATTTCAGGCTTTACCATGACATCCATGTGTTAAGAATTTAATATATTTAACCTAATTAATATCCTGAAAGTACTTTCATCTAGGATGATTACCAGAGGTCCTAGAAGGTGTTTGGTGAGAAAAATATTTACATCCCCCTGAACCCCCTTTATGTCTAAAAAGGGTGTGGTTTTCTCTTAGGAACTTTCTCAAATTTATGCTGGTGCTTGGGCGGACTTCTGGGCCAGTTGGTCTATCTTTCTGGAGGTTTTTATAATCTCATCTGCTTAATCCAAGCTATTTGGCCAAATATTATGAGCAACATTACTAATCTGGTCTTTATGATTCTGCCAAGCGTTAGGAGTGATATGATTAGTAAAAATTGAACATATTATCCTTGAGATATTCTTATCAATTAGTCAAAAAATTTTAATTGTATAACACTTTAATTAATTCTTTACAGCATTTATGCTCATCGCTGCAGCCACTGGTCTTTTATCTCACCCAAGCTATATTTCCCAATGATTTATCTGTTTAGTGTAATTCCCAGAGGAATTATAAGTATGTGTCTACATTTTCTATCATACTTAATAACGGCGGTTAATCAAATGCCTTGACCATTAAAAATCCTTGACTTGACCTACTGGCAATCAGTGGTGGATTATTCTCAGCCTTAATTTTCCATTAAACCTAAGTAGATTAATAAAATAAAATTTTACTTACTATCTTTGACTTTAGTCACTGATACTTGAATTACTAATAATAATTGCTATCAGGGATTAGCTCTGATACTTCCATATATGGTGGACTTTTTAAAGTAGCTCATCCCACTGAATGGGGAGCACAGATTGGTAACTTGTTATTAATAACTTTGACAAAACTAGGTGTTATTTTGGCTGTCATGACCAAAATAACCAGTTCCTAGTTTAGAAAATATTATTGAAATCCATCTGGTTAATTTTATGACTGCTATATGATTTTTGGCCTTTTATATGAAAGCTCTGTAAGGTTTAAATTCAGTTTTGGAGAATCTAATACAGAAGGATGGGAACACCATTTCTATATCTAGGTTGCATGTCATCTGCTTTTGGATCACTCCAATGACTCAGAAACATTTTCATAGATTTCTTGTATCATTTAATTTTCTTAGAGAAATTCTTGCCAGCCATCATTCATCTTGCATTACCAATACACATACTAACTGGAAAAAGCGTGCATTCATTTTGGACCCCTGAATGCCAGCATACTTTTAATGCCATACAAATTGTTTATATAATGCATTCATTTAACATCACATTGATGTAAAAAACATTTCATTATGGCGTTTGATGCCTCAGTTATGTCTTTGAGCGCTGTCTTGTTGCAAGAGGATGATGAACAAGAAATACAGTGGCGTACTTTTCATTTAAATTTATATAAACTGAGCGCTCATGCGCCACCAATTCAAGATTTTGGGTGCCGTTGCCTAGTTCTTGATGAAATGGTTTTATCATTTACAGGGGACCAAACATACTCTTATTATGTGCGCACTGACAATAAGCACTCACTTTTTACCACAAAATACAGAAGCTGGCACACAGGCAGACTAGAGCTCAAGTGATTTGCTAAAATAGAACTTTTAATATAAGCGTTGGCTTTGGCTCTATTGGAAAAAAAGTTGAGAGAAATCGATTGGCTACTCAAAAAGTGCTAAGCAGGACAACTTGGGCGGAAATTAATTTCTCTAGAAATTAGAGGTTCCTAGCAATTATTGACGCTGGATATATTTCATTTCTAGATAGTTGGAGTTTAAACTAAGAATAAATATGGGTTGTAAAACACTTTATTAAGAAAAAAGGTTAGTACTATTTTAGCACCAAGGGAGAATCAGGATTGTGATGAGTGATAGGCGAATACCATGTGTAAGAGTAAAAGAATATTTAACAATGCAAGAGGCGATGTCAAAGTCCAGATTCAGAATTGGAGTAGATCAGGATTTCTTGTAAAATCTGAACTGGGATTAATTAATGTTAACACAAGTAAGTAGTTCCCATTATATGTTATTAATAAGGTAATAGGTGGCAAAGCATAGTATGTGGCGTAAGTTAGTTAATGGAGTGAGTAGACTAGTTAAACACTTAATACATCATCAGGACTAATATCAGTCTGAGTAGTAATTCAGCTTGTGAATTCTTCTCTCTCATTATCCAGTGGAGCATTATTGGGTAAATTTATCAAGAGTTTATTAAGTTGTAAACTCAGCTTTATTATGAAACTTGCTCAGTGGTGAAAGTATAAAGGTAGTAGTTAATTTGAGCATTAGGCCCAATAAACATCCCTAGATAAACTATAAATAATAATATCTGGCTCTAACCCCAACTAAATATCAAATAGTCATTATAAACTGATGTTGATAGTAATAATAGTAAATTCAATATTAATTAGGGTACTTAGTATATGATAATTCTAAAGTTGAGGCTTCATCTAAATTAAGGCAAAGTACAACATAGCCCCCTCCAAACCTCAACTGAGGGTAACAAAGATTTCGCCAGAGTCAGCAAGCCTCATTAGGGTCCCAAAACATCAAAGGTGGGCTAAATGGAATAACCCAAGGTAGTCAAATTAGGTGTCAGCCTGAAGAAATGGTTAGGATCCATTCTCATAATTGGATAGGCATAGTATACCATAAATTTTTCATTTTTCTTTAAATCTTGATCTTAAAGAGGTGGGGATCCTAAGGTTTGGTTAATTTAAAAACTTAAGAATGTATTTTATTTAACTGAGGTAAGCCGACCAGGGGACAGACATTACCAAATATATGTGAAACTAAGAGAATAACTAACAAATATAAAAATTGGGCACCCCAGGGTACTCAAGTTACCCCTGTTGCCAGCGGGACTGCCAGGTATGGGGGGGTTGGTGCACTACTCCGAGGGGGTTTTCCCTGCTATGAAGCAGGTGTGAAGGAAAGGGTCTGTGTATAGGAACCAGAGTGGGAACCATGATTCTATGAGCGCTTTTTGACTTGGTCTCATATATCTATAGAGCCAGGCTTGGAAGTGCTCTAGTAAGTGGACATGGAATCTGTTAATAACCCCATGAATGGTTGGTACCGTGCCCTTGAACGTATCTAATGCAATTATGTGGATTGTCCACATTGCAATGGGTATTATTAGGGAGCGGAGGGTAGATGGGATTGGTGACTCGATCTGGAGTGGGAAGATACTTTTTGATATCGAGAATTCCTGTTCATTTTGAATCTTGAGCAGGCGTGCGACTTCCTGCCATATAGCTTTGGTTGGGGGGCATGTTTCTAGGCGGTGATGTAGGAATCCCTCCCCTCCACATACTGCACATGTTTTGTGGAGGGAGTTGGAGCGGTTCGCCATCCTATAGGTCCTTCTCAAACAGCGCCAGGCGTTTGCTCTTATCCTTAGCTGTAGGAGTGGGTGGTGTGTCATTTTCTACATTGCTTTCTGTGTGGTTAAATCATAGGTAATGTCCAGCATATCTAGGTTTCTATCCTAGCTATGCTTGGGGTTGTTGCGAGCATATCCCTCTGGGGGTGGTTTTCTGGGTTTCTTAATTTGAATTGGGGGCTGGGTCGTCCCCTTCCCTGTATAGTACCTGTGTTCTCTATGGTCCATCCCATATGGCGGATAGTTCAGAGGATATGTTTGAAATGAGGGGAGGTTCCATGCGGACCTGTTGCAGTAGGGTGCTTGGCAAGGTATGAAAGTAGTCTGGGTGGACTATGTGGGTTGGTTAATTAGAGCGCCTATGCAAAGTTAGTCCTTGCTGCTCTGGACCAATGTTGTTGCGGGAGGTCTGGAACAAGGGTTTCATTTATCCAGGTACCTAGGATGTGATTGGCATGGCTCTCAAAATCTATTAGTCCCATGCCTCCGCTTGAGCGTGGGCCAAGTAGTGTTTCCATCCGTATAGGAGGGTGAGAGCCAGGCCACAGCCAGCCCTGGATAAGCACACGAATTGAGGTTATAAAGGTAGGTGAGAAGGCTATCGCATGGGCCTGGTACCACAGTATTGGGAGGATGAGCAAGTTAGCAACTGTAACTCGTCCTGTTAGTCCTGGGGTTCTCCCCTTGAGGGAGGCTACGCGTTTGGATACCCGTTGTAACAGGTTACTTTCCATTGTCTCATTAGCATATCCCCCTGATTCTAGCCAGATTCCAAGGTGGCGGACAGGAGTGGTGGTGGGAGGTGTTGCAAAGGGTAAAATAATTGGGTTTTTTCTTTGAGTGTTGGTGTGAAGTTCTGATGTTGTGGCCCAATTGTTTGTGTATTTTCCCAAGAGGATGATTTCTGTCTTCCTTTTGTTGAGCGACGCATTGCTAACCTTGGAGTATTCGTCCAGAGTGTTTCAGCTGTCTGGCATCTTCATTGTTTGCTATACCTGCTACGCAGTCATCTGAAAAGGCCAGTATCTTGACTGTTGGTTGTCCTTGTGCGGTTATCCCCATGAGACATGAGTCAGTTACTCGGAGGAGCGGGTCAAAGCTGAAATTGTATAGCAGTGGGCTGAGGGGATCCCCTTGTTTGAGCCCTCTGTGTGATTTGATATTGTTTGTTAGGAATCCAGGGCCGCATACAGCCATGGTTGCAGATTCTGTTAGGAGCATCGCCCATTTTATGAATCTTGGTGGGAGTTTGAAGGCATGTAGACATTCTTTCAGGTATGGTCAGCTAACACGGTCATACGCCTTTTCCTGATCCAAGAAGACCAGGGCACCAGTTGCTTTGGATTGGCAAATGTTTGCAACAGGGTAAATGTTGTTCCAGATTGAACGCCCTGGTACAAACCCAAACTGGTTGGGTGATAGGACGTCAGATGCAATTGCGCCTAATCTAGCTGCTAAAATTTTTGTTAGAATTTTTGTGTCAGTGTTGGAGAGTGCAATTGGGCGCCAGTTGGCCAGGTCCAACTTGTCACCCTTTTTATACAAGTTTATAACCTAGGATTCATGGCCTCCTGGTAATAGGCGTGTTTCCAATAAGCTCTGGTTCATAGACGCCAATAGGAGGAGGGCAATTTGTTGAAAATATTTTTTGTAAAATTCATAGGGTATCCCATCAGGCCCTGGGCATTTCCTACGTGGTGCACCGCGAATTGTTTCCCAAAGCTCTTCCCATGTAATTAGGGATAGTATGTTTTAATTTGGTGGTGTACTTTGTATCTTGGCAGTTTGAATAAAATCTTTAATTTTTTGTGGATCTGTTGGCATATCGCGATATAATTCAGTGTAATAGCAGTGTACTTCTGCCTTGACCTCCTCAGGGTCAGTTGCCACGGTGCTGTTGGTCTTGCAGACCTGTGTGCATGTGGGCTGGTTTCCGCAGGAGTGGAATTGGCGGAAAAAGTATGTTGAACAGGTTTCGCCTTCCTTTATGAACTTACCTTTGTTTGATACTCTGATTCTATGTTGGTGTTTGAAGATGAGATTGTTAAGTCAGGCTGAAATTTCCGCCCATTTGCGTCCCCAACTAGGGCTATAGCCAGATCTCAGAGTATTAGTTCCAGGTGGTCTAGTTCTGCCAAGGTACGCTTGATTGTGGCTGTGTCCGCGGTGTACTTGCGTGATGCAATATGTCAGGTTTTGTTAATTAAATCTTTTTAAAATTTTCCCATGTTCTGATGGGATCCAAAGTGAATGGGGCTGTGAATTATGGGTTTGTAGCCTTGTTTTCAACCCAGTCAGATATCTTGGGCAATTTTATATTTTCTAATGAAGCTTTCTCCAAGGCGACACCTGTGTGTGGGATTGGGTTGGAGCTAACTGCACCATAACTAATTGGTGATCAGAAAAATTGATCTTTTTGTTGTAAATTTGGAGATTCTTGAGTGGTGGGATTGTGGGATGAGGATGTGGTCAATATGACTCATCAATATGAGCAGTCCCTCGCATATGTTGGGTCTTGTCATGTGGGGAAGGATTGGTGAATTGGGGGGAAGAGCATCCTGTAAGCCAAGAGATGCCTTCATTGTGCAATATTCAATGTGTCCAGGTGGGTATCCCCTGGGATTAGGCCATCGATCTATATTGGGGTTATCCCAGCAGTTGAAATCGCCTAACATGATGATATCTGGTGGGAGGGTGAGAGTAAAATTTTTTTCAAAAAATTGTTTTCTCTCAGTTGCAGTGCATGGTGCGTAGATACATGCTAACGAAATTATTTTATCTTGGCATGTGATTGTTGCTACCAGGACTCAACCGTGTAAGTGTGATGATGAATTTGTAATTTTAGATTTTTTGTTGTTTTGGACTATCACCCCACAGTGAGACGTCCATACTGATTGTGATGGTGCGACCCTGGTTGACCAGGATTCTTATTCCCTTGTAAGCAGTAGGTTTCTTAGATGGCCAAGATGTCTACAAGAGGTTTTTGCTTGAATGCCAGCTTTTTGGCTTGGGACATATGAGCCCTGGCTCCCGCGATGTTTAACGTCCCTATTGACACTGAGGTGCCCGCGGCGCCTCAGGAGTGGTTGGGAGGACCCTCTGGCCCTATCCCACTGCAGCTCATTTTGGCCATGCTCCGCGTCTGTACTCCAACTATTTCACTGCCATTGTTGGTTCCCTTGATCTGACCCAATGATTCAAGGGAATTGCAGTTTTTTGCATTTTTGTCAACTTTTCCTGCACAGGTCTCATGTTGATTTGATGCGGATTGTTGATTGGATTTTATATTTTTGAGGTTCAACTTTGTTGCATTTTGCACCGCATTTTCACCCAAATTGCGGTTGCATTGTTCCTCAGTATGTGCATGACTGATGACGCTTTGTGGCTCAGTCTGGTTACTGTGAAAATTTTTGACCTGGGCACATTGTTCTGATTGGTTGGTTTGGTGAATATCTGAAATATCCTCCCAAATTTTTCCGTGGTTAATGGCAGATTCTGCATGTGCCGCCACTTCAGCTGCTGCTCTCTTGCGGGCTTTTTTTGCTGCTTTATGCTGTTTATTTTTAACTGGGTCCACGATGGAGTATATTCCATCTTCACCCCAGCGGAATGGGTAGTGGCCATCAGTCATTTTGGCGAAGTTTCATTATCTTTGTCCATAGCTTCTTCACAAAAATCATTTTTCATTAAGCCCTCTTTTACAGGGCATGCATGTTCCTTGTGGCCCAGTGAGCCACAGTGGTTGCAAATGGGTGGTGCGCGTTCTGGTGTAACTTAGAATGCAGCTAACTGGCCCCCATCTGCAAAGTGAAATTATGCTGCGCGGGGAATTCTGTATAATCCCTCTTCCACTTCTGGGAAGGGGTTGATTACAGCAATAGCTTTGCCGTGCACAGGTCGGGCATTAAGCAAGATTGCTGTAATTTGAGTTGCTGAATTTCTCCGTAGGCCACAAAACCTTTGCGGAGCTCCTCCTCAATTACCTTATGAGGAAAGTTGGTGGGGAGTGAGTCAAAAGAGATGAACAAAGTTTTCACTTTGTTTCATCTGGTGCGCGCGGTGCGCACAATTTTTTTGCCCTCAGGGAGGGCAATTTCCATGCAGATTTTTGCTACGGCGTCAGCTTCATCGGCTGTTTTAAAACCAATATTGATCCAGCTGTGGCTCACGTTGTTGGTGGCTACGTACACCGCGTGAGGGAAAAGTGAGGGCTGTGCCTCACATGTTTTCTCCCACAGGGTTGGTGACTCATCCCCAAGGAAGAGTCTGATCCCGTGTTCCACCTTTGACAAAGGTTGGTTGAATTGAATGTACATGTATTGCACGTGAAAAACTTAGGAATGTAAATTTTAGTTTTGTCATCATGATGGGAGAGCTGAGTGTTAGGATAAAATGTAGTTGGTACAAATTTAGTTAAGATATAGAGTTTATCATTGAAAATCTTAAAGTTGTACTCAGAAGCTAAGAGAATTGGTAGCATCAACTTGGGAGTTGAGGTAGATGAGAAACAGAGGAGCGTAGGTGGTACTCAGATTTTCTGGCAAGCAGGAGTAACAACAAAGTAAAGAGTGAAATGTGGAACTCACAACAAAGATGCATAAAGCAGCTATATGGATTTTAACTGAATCTGCAGTAGAAACTAAAAGTGGCTCCATGGATTGAGAAAATAATCTGTCACAGGGAGTAACCTTGGAATCCTCCTCAAGATCCTTGAGGGTGAGTTTTCAGGCAACTGGTAAAGGCATCCCTCAGTCAGGTGGTTCATCTTGTTGGAAGAGATCATTTAACAGATGGGGGTTTGCAACGCAGATGGGTAATTATAAATTTAAGTCATTAGGCGTTGTGTTAGCATATTGACAGAATGGTAAGAACAGGAGATTTTGGGCACAGACTTGCATAACATTAAAAAAGGCGATCATGTGGTGAGTTATTAGTTCTGCCCTGATCTGATAGAAGCAAGCTTGATTCTTTACTACTGTCAGTCAGACCTAAAATATTAGTGAAAAAAAATTATTGTATAATTTGTTAACAATCAAATGTGACAAAGGACGAAAATAGGTTTTGGAGGCTCCATTTTGTTAAGGGAGCAGCGAGATGTGTCAGCACTGAAAAATAACATGAACGCTGAGGCATTTGAGTTGGCTGTTTCATCAACAAAGCTTCAAGAAGCATCAGCACCAGAAAATGGAGAGATCATTAAGGCATTCAGTTTAGCTATTTAGGTTTCATCATTGGAACATTGAGAAGTGTCAGCACCAGGAAATGAAGAGAGCATAAAGCGTTCAGCTCAAATGTTCTGATTTCATCAACAAAATAGTGAAAAGCATTGGCGCCAGAAATTAGAAAGAGTATCAAGGCATTTAGTTCAGCTATTCTTATTTGCTGTTTAAAATAGTGTGAAGCATCAGTGCCAGAAATTGGATGGAGCGTTAATGAATTCTTTTGGCTGTTCTGATTTTATTGTTGGAACAGCGAGGAGCTTCAACACAGGTAAACAAGTTAAGTGCGTAGGCATCATGTTCAGAGAGCTCAATCTTATTAGAAGGAGACCTCAGCTCAGGTGCATAATTAAACTCAACTTATCCAATAGCAGGTTTTGAGATTTTAATGCATCTTAATTTCAGGATGATTTACCAGTCACAAAAATACTTAGATAAGCTAACCTTAGCAAAGTTGGAGTATTTTTGATAACCCCAGAAGAAAAGAATAATTTTGGCGCCAAAACATTTAGTTCAGTTAGTCTGTTTGAGTAGATGTGAGCCTTGGCGTCAGGAAACAAAATGGCGAGGTAATTAAATGGTTCATCTGATTTATTTAACTCATTAAGAGGTTCTGGCTCAGCTGCAAAATTAAACTCAAGAATTTCTGGACTTCAGCTTCAGTAACATCCAAATTTTCAGCTGTAGCGAGTCCATGTTCTTTTCAAAAATCTTCTTTTTCAAAAAACAGTGAGAAAGTGGAAAAAATCATTTAGGTTTAGCTGAAATAAGACCAAGTTTTACTAACTTATCCGGGGTTCTCACAGGGATAAGTGGGTAGATTTGGCGGCACTCTCTCAGGAGTTGCTCTAGCATCAAATTAAAAGTATCATGATTCATAGCATCATAAAACATATCTAATCCTTCCTTTGCAACTTTAGCACTCTCAAGTTCATAGCCATTATCTGCAATTTGTTTGGTAGCATCTTTAGCATAATCCTTGGTTGAATAATGTTGTTATTCATAATAGTGTACATCATGTCACAAGTTGATTTCACTTTTCATATCTTTCATTACTGTCATCATCCTTTCAATCAAAGCATGGCTTAACCTTTCCATAGCACATGTGACGTCCAGGTAGATTTGAGCTCATTAAAATTCCTAGAAGTAGACCCAACTCATATCTGCAAGGTGCAGGGCATCTTCTTCATACTGTTATGATTTCTTGAGTAAATAAATATGTTTTCCTATGTGTGATCAACAATTTCACAGTGGCAACTTAGAGTGCCCTTGTAGTGAGCACCAGATCTCAGCTTTGCACTCTTGGAAGAAAGATGATGGTAAATGATTGCTACTCAGAGGTGCCAGGCAGGAAAACTTAGATAAAAAACTTATCTAGAGGTTCAGAGGTTCCTTAAAATTCCCATGACTGTATAATTTAATCCTAGAGAATTGAACTTTAAGCTAAAGTAAATTTGGGTTGTAAAAAAGTACTTTATAATAAAAAAGTTATTTTTATTTAAAGTATTAAGAGAAACCAAGAATGTGATGAGTGATAGGAGAATACCACGGATAAGAGTTAAAATTCAGGAAAGCAGGAGGATATGGCAAATTCCATATTCAGAGTTGGAGTAGATCAGAGTTCCTTGTTGAAGGCTGAATTAAAATCAACTAATGGTAACAGAATTATGTAGTTTCCTTATCTATTACTAAGAATCCAATAGGTGATAAAGCATAATATGCAGAGTAAGTTAGTTAATGGAGTAAGTAGGTTAGTTAAACACTTAATACATCATCAATCATAATACAAAAATGAGTAGTAACTCATATTGGGCATTCTTCCCTATCTCATCAACCATTGTAGCACTAATGGGCATTTTATCCAGAGTTTGTTAGGTCATAACCTGGCATTATTATGGTAAATTTTATTTTCTTAAAAGTTTAAAAGCTATATAATTCTAGGTCATTAGTTCAATAAAACATTGGTAGATAAATTACAATGATTTATTAGACTTTACCCCAATTACATATAAGTTATCAATTAAAAACTGATGTCAATAGCAACAATAGTAAAGATGACATTGGTTAAAGTAATTAGTATATAATAACCCAAAGTTGAGGCTTCACCTAAATTAAGGCAAAACAAACAATGTATTTTGTAAAGGGTTCACTCACATCTTGTTGGAAATAATAAGGCACAATTCTCTATTGAGTCTAACCATTAATGATGACTCTGATTTAGTCACTGTGATCCCCCTGACCGGTTAATGAAACTGCAACCTATCACCATTGCCACAGTCACAGCTATCTTTCCGCTCAGCGTAACTTTCCAAGCCAAAGTACACAAATTTTTAAAAAAACAAATTGAATTCACCCATAGTAATTTTTCTCTGATGTCCTCAGATTCTCCGCCAGCTGCTCCAGTGTGGGGCAGCGGTGAAACTCCCCTGCCATTTTCCGTCCGGCAGGAAAACGCGCTAGGACTGGTTCACCCAGTCATTCCAAACCTATGGGCCAATTCATTCCGCCCAAGGACCTGGACGCCCACCTTGCTCATACCCAAGCGGTACCACGCTGCCCCCTAGTGCTCCCCCAGAGCAACATGCGCTACAGCCTAAGGGTCAAATATGGGAAACTATTCCCATACCACGACTAAGCCATTATCAAAATGGTACAGGCAGTGATGACACCTGCTGGCTTTATCGATTTCTGCCCCTATAAGGGGTGTTTTGACCTCAGCTTCACCTGTGAAGCTGACGCTGCCACTGCAGCAACTGTGCCCCTGGTATTCCAGGGCACCCCTCTCCCCACAACTTGGACTTGGCTTCCAGCAGACACCACTTTGATGGTCCAGTTTGCTGGCCTGCCCACCCACCTCCCCCTGAAGTGCTCTACCAGGAGCTGATGGAAGGTTTGGCAGTCTATGGCTCCAACCCCATATTACAATTTGTGGTCCCAAATGGGGCCACACGACTTGCTGGGCCTTGGGCATATGGCATGATAAGCCCTGAATTTAGTAAAATTGCGGCGGCAATTCCGCCATGCACCATTATTCCCTCAGCGCCCTAACATCTGTTTTGGGCCCGCATTGAGGGCGGGCGGACGATATGTCCATCATGTTTTGAGTTAGATCACTTGAAACGCAAGTGCCCCTACTCAAACACTTCAGATGGTTTGGAAGACTCATCCATTGACCTCCAATCAACTGCCCACCCTGTACAATTTCAGGCATGGGGCACAATACTACCTCCTCCACCCCCAAAGCCTGTTTCTGCAGCTACACCTGCAGCCACCAATCAGCCTCCTCCCCACCCCAATGCTATAAAAATTCCTCCAATCAAGCATCAGATTGGATCCCAGTTCAATCCCATGCTTCTGCAAATGAATCGAACAAACCTCAACCATACGCTGATTCCCCAATCCAGTTCAACCAAAACCCATGGGAATAATTGGCTGAAATTGACAAATCAGGTAACTTCATTGATGAACTGTCGCTGCAAGTCAAAAGGTTCTGTAATTCAGAATGGGATGCAATATTCCCGCGTCAGATATATGCTTCACAACCTAACGCCAAATCATTCTACAGTGACCACCAGCTTGCAGTAGAAGCAGCCACCACACCAGATTGCCATCTTCTCCGCAAAGCTGCTGCCAAATCTAAGGCTGCGCTTGCAGGAGGAATTCCACCTCCCATTATCCTCAATAGTCTTTATTACATAAAGTAAGAATAATATCAAAACTTTACACAAAAACGTCACTGAAGCCATCAAGAACGTGGTAATAGTAGCACGGAATCCAAAAGCAAAAATAACCTGAAACAACATTGCCACGTTTGTTAAACTCCCAGACGCCCACCTCAAAGATGAAGACGCTTTTGCCAAATACATCGTTGCCATTATGATGGCTGGCAACTATTCGGAAGTTCCAGTCATCAAGAATATTAAACCCCATACTGCCAATGTTCCCACACCCTTACTATCTGCCTTAACATGCACCCTACTTTGGGATGAGATGGATGCGGCCAAAGATGAGCCACCTGATCCCCCCTCCCCGTCCACCATGGAGGGATAGCAGTATTCGCTGTCCACCTTTTTGGATATTTTGATAGGTATGATTCAATTGATCTATCCATTTTGGGCGTTTTGTTTGAATCATTATTTTTTGTTATGATATTTAGTTTTAGTTTGGTAATGTCCATCCCCTGGTTGGCTTACTTCGGTTAAATAAATCATTGCCACAGTCACACCCTCAACACTATGTTCCAAGACTAAATCCCTTGATTAAAAACTACCTATGTCCTTATCATCTGTGCCTGTTAGTCACATTTTTTAAGTATAACTGCCCCGTACCCATCTGGAAGCTAAAGGTTCTCTTCTTGAGCTTTATTGGCATTACAGTCGTCAGACCTTAAGATTTCAACCTTTAGATTAAGATTGACGTTAAAAAGCACCTTCTGGATGGTATTCCCAAAAAGTATAAGGACCTACTTCCATGTTAAGTCTGGGTTCCCTCTGGCATGCATTCACACGTCATAAAGGGAAATCATGATCTCCCAATCTAGAGCACCCAGTCATAAAGAACATCAACTTGATCATTTGTGAGTCCTAATGAAATGAACACACAAAGAAGTCACTGCTTATTTAGAAAATTTATTGACTTTTTCCCTCTCCAAATCTAATATATAAGGCGAAATGGTCTCATTTACCCCTTAACAAGAAACAGGCTCAAAGATCTCACTCTTAGTGGATTTATTCATGGGTTTGCCAACGCCCTGAAGCTTTGACGCAGTCACGGTGATAGTAGATAATTTCACAAAGTATGCTATACAATCACCTTCCTGATGATGACTAAGGCTGAGGAGGTGGTGCTGATTTTCATGCCCCACGTCTTCTCACTGTTTGAGTTGCCACATTAGTGATCAGTGATAGAGAGTCACAGTCTAACTCAAGATTTTATAAGCACTGTGTGAAATGCTGTAGATCAACCCCTGTAAATCATTAATTTACCCCCTCAATTGGAAAGCCAGTTAAATTAAATAAATCAGCTTTTGGAGCAATACCTTCAATTCTATGACACTTTTTTATCAAGGAACATAGGCAACAGGCCTCCCTCCATCTCACTTTTTTATACAATATCTCCCTCCACTTATCAATCAGGGGTTGCCAATGTACGCAACTTGGGATGCAACCCTATATTCACCATTTCCCCCTCCCAGCATGAAGCAACATTCCAGCGGCAAACAGCATGTGGTGAATATTAAAAAGTGCATTGATAGGTCCAAGACCATCTAACAAAATTAACTATTGATGCTAAGTGGTTTGAAGACAAAAAGCGTTTCTTAGCCCCTGACTACCAGGAAGGATAATTAGTGATAGTAGACACAAAATGATCTTCACCTCAAAGTCCAATGTCAGAAATTGGCTTGAAGTCAAGCTGTGTCATTTCATATCAAAAAAGTCTATAATGATGGACCCTTGCACTTGAAACTATTAATGCTTTTGATAATCCACACTATCTTTCACAAGTCATCCCTTTTCCCTTTTAAAAGCAAAAACTAGTGAAGGTTGAACCCCTTCTAGTTGAAGGGGCACCAGAAAAAGAAATTAAAAAGTCTCAGACTCATGTTGAGGCAAGTGAGGGATACACTACCTATTGTCATGGAAAAGAAAATCAGCTTATTAGAAGATCTTGGTCCTTTCCAAGGATTGCGCTAACTGCCATGAGAGAACCGCGGAATTCCACTATAAGAACCTTAAAGCACCCTCGTTTCTCCCAATCAAGACAGCTGCCATTGTGGCAATTGAGCTACCAACCCCCTATAAGAACTATGCCCTGGCACAGGTCACTGAGGGGAGTTTTGGGCCCATATTGACATGAAATCCATAAGAATGTAATGTCTTACCTTCATGTTTTGCAAAAATCAACCATTATGTTTTAATGTACTTTCAGCATACCACTATCATAAAAACCGCTCAACCAATCCCAGCAAACCAGGTGTCAGGTAATAGAGTCATTCGGCCCCCTTCCACCAATAGTACTGAGAATTTTGACATATGACTTCAGTCAAATCTAGGGTTTGTCTGCGTGAGGGTGTTTTTGCACCAAACATTTCTAAATTTCTCCACTAAAACTTAAATAACTCAGGAACTATCTAACTAACCCTTCATTCCTTCCCAAAGCACAAGTCTGGTCATAATATCATGTCTACCAGTAGTCCCATGACTACCAGGTTTAATTTTTTTGTAGGAAAGTTTAATAGAAGGCTCCAGGCCTCAGATATCAAGCTGGATAGAACCTTGAACCACTTTAAGAGAAAGAATGGCACCAATCCCAGGGCTTGCTTCTATCAAGATCTACAACCTAGGGCATACCCTAGATGAAAGATGGGTACCAGCAGCCCCTCTCTGTCTTATCTATGCCACCTCTAAACACACCCCAACGCCAAACCCATCACTATCATTGAATCAGCAGAGCATTGTGTGCTGAAAATCAAACAACTTTGCTATGATTTTAAAAATTTTGGTTTAATAAGGTATCACAAAAGCAGTTCACCCTCCTCAACAAACAATCTCACATAGGATACCTGTTATTTAAAGAATTTGATATTTTGGGGACATCCCAGGAGATAATGATTTATATATCTAATTTTGAAATGATAAAAGCAAAAATGGCATAAAATGGGCTTCTAATGTGCCCAGAAATCTAAAATTGCCAAGATATAATTGATAAATTAAAACTTGGAATTAATTAATTGGAAATTCTGAAACATAAGATTGAATTAAAAATACATTTTATTGAGAAATAGCATTTACATTTCAATGGATTTAAATTATTTGTAGGCCCAACGCTTCACATCCATTAAGGGTAATACCCAACAGCCCGCATATTGTAAGTTATTGAGTTATTCTTATTCCTGGTTTTTGAATAAAAAAAATCTCTATTACTTTAGTTTAAACAAAATAAATATATTTTACTTTTTTCATGATCTACTATGGAAGATGGAGTGGCCAAATTATTTTTTGTTAATGATAGTTTTAATGCGATAAATTTTGGTTACTGTTTGGATCCTTGTTAGTAAACTTAAGTAAGCAACTTAAAGAGCAGTTGCTATGTACCATACTTACAAACACCTTCAACATTATCTACCACCTAATAGTACCACTTGTCCTTGTCCCTTTTTATCATAACAAAGATTCCTTGTGACCTGAAGCTGCTGTTCTTGGTGTTTGAGCACCCACAAGTGATGAAAGGTTGCTTTTTGGAATGTCAGTTCTCTGACACACAACATAAAACATTCTATTAAATGGTGACAAATGTCTCAGGACTATGGGCAATTTCAACTACCACTCACATACTTAATATAGAATTATCCCTCTATTGAACAAAATTTTCTAGGATCCTGATCATCTTTTTAGGGGTTTAAACATAAAATGGCAACCAAATTTAGACAATGATTTCCTATCAACCATATTAGCGCAAAATGACCAAATGATTTGCACTTGCTTCCCTAAAATGCATTTAAATCCTAAAAGATGTCAGAAAAGAGAAAGATAAAGTTTAGATTGGCCTGCCAGTTGATATGCAAAAAAATACAAAAGATGATCCAGAATGCTGGGGCACTTGTGCTCAAATGATGTTTAGATGGGCTGGGAGATAAGTAACCAATGAGCGCTAACAGGCCATGAATGTAAAAAGCAACCCAGCAAGAAACCAGGATGTCACTGTTTCAGGGCCTATGGGCCTGGGCGTAGGAAATTGTGGGAACAGTTTGGTTGGGTTGGGTTTCCTAGTGGGGAACTGAGTATGGCAACATTGTTGAGGGTCAGATTCTTGGCTGGAGTGGGGATAATTTTGTTCATAAAATTCTGAGATCCTGGTGGTGGATTGCCTCAGTTATCAGGAGCAACTTTCATGAAATTTTTATCATGGTAGGCCCAGTTAACTGAAGAAGGCAACAGGGTCACCAAAATGATTGTGAGGGCCCAGTCATTACACACCCCATGATCCAACATTGTGGGTGTCACAGGGTTCTGAAAAAGGATAATTTAAACTAAAGAAATAGTTTTGAAGTGCGGAGGTTTTATTGAATTTGTAATAGAGATAATTGACCATTAATTTTACAGTGTGGTACAATTGTTTTAAAAGTTGATTGATTGGGGAATAGCATAGGAATGCACAGGATTGGGGTCCTCAAGTTTTGACCTAATCTGGCAGAACTTTGAGTGGGGAAAACTAACATAATTGGAACTGACTCCAAAAGTGTCAGTGGCAGTCTGAGTCATCTTCAGTTCATACACAGATGTCCAAATTGTGGATTTGCCAAAATTCTGACAATTGAGTGATGGCATCTTGCTGACAGGTAATGGGAGTTTCCTAAGGACACCCATGTAGGGTGGTCCCAAGAGGTCAGAAATTGGTTTGGGGCACCCAACCTGCCTGCACCCAATCACTCTGGTGTCCATTTGACCAGGATGGATTTTATAGATGGAGATTTATTGACTTCTGATGAGGGTTCAGTGCTGATGGCTTTTTTGCCAAAGACCTTATCAGATAATTAACCAGATGAATTCCTCCAATAATATCATAATTAGGGGTGTCAGTTAGTTGGGTGTGATTGCATACTAATCGCCTAGTTTGATATTATTTAATGATATAAAAATATTCATCATTTTAGGTTGAGCGGATTCTTAGTTTGGTGCTAACTGCATAATTGTAGGTGATTGTGGGAATTTCAAGCGGAAAGCTGATGTATTCATTTAAAACCATCTGACAATGATTTTACTGACTTGAATATGAGTTCAGCGTAATCTTATCCCTGCACCAACTGCCATAGAAGATGATTGTGGGATTTTTCAGTGGAAAGCGAAGTATTCATTATTAATTGTCTCACTATTAATTTGCTGCCCAATTTGGAGTACTGGTGACTTATTCCAAGGATGCTCAAAAGTATTTTTATAATAGAAATTTATATATGACTTAACCAATGACTCATGCCAAGGATGAGTCAACATAATATTTGGTGAATAGGATGAGCGGATTGGAAGGAATCACTACCACAAATGACAGAAATTGGTTAAAGTTCCAGCTTGGATGGCTGGGGGGTTTTCATAGGCGCAGTAGTCTGTAGTATAAATAGTCATTCTTTTCTCCAGATAAAGATTTTTCTTTTGGCCATCTTATTTTAGTTGTTCTTAGATAGTCTGCTAAATTAGGAGAAGATGGGACTGGATATCCCCAAAGTAGGCGTGGGGTGACGCGCCTGGAGTGGCCAACGCTGCCAGCTTCCATACCTCCTCCCTATGAGGAACTGGTGGGAACCTGGTCAACTGTCCACCAACAATGATGTGCTGACTGGCCATCAGCCCTGCGGGGTGCAGCGTAAGAGTGCCATAGCTGTCCAAGATGGGGGATGGACTCACAAGGGCATGCCCAGATGGGTTAGAAAAGGGTTAGGAGGGTGGGGCAGCACAGGAGTGCCTTGCTGCCCAGGATGTGGGAAGGACACACTGGGGCACACCAAGGACCCTGGGGCTAAGGTGAAGTTGTTGGTCTGCTATGTTGGTGGGTTGGACTTGGACTTGTAGGGGGATGGTACACCTAGGAAGGTAAAACAGCAAGGGGCAACCAGTCTTCATACTGGTTAACTTGGCACACTAGCAGAGCCCACTGTTCAGAAAAGCAAAAATTCTGACAGACCTGATGCTGTCAGCAAGTTTTTACAAAGATTTATCACTGGTTGCTTTATTCACCAAAAGTGAATGGCTGTTGGCTTTGTTGCCAATGGTTTGGTTCTGTCAGCCACTGCTGCTGAAGGTTTGTTGCTGTTGGCTGCATGCATCCCCTTCACCCCATGTGGATGCCGTTTCTCCAATAAAGTTGACATAAATTCTTAATCTGTCATAACAAATCCCAAGTTGTTAGTTTTGGGATAGGTGATATAATCTCAAAGGGTAAGCTATGACCCACTGCTTGTCCTCCGCATGGGTGAGGTTGCCCTGGGAGATGAGGGGGACAGCTGTCCTTCTCAGAACTTTTTATGGATGGGAAAGAGAACCACACCCAATCCAAGCAAAGTGGACACTCCCCCAGACTTAAAAAAGGATCAATTTGCATATTTACCTGGTATTGGAGCTTATTAAATGTTTAGGCTTGCTTCTTCCATCTCAAGGCCACTTTGACATGCATTCTAAAAACACTTGATACTACCCTTGCCATACAGACCGCCAACAAACCACAAGTTTCTAAACAACTAATTTATTTATTTGAGGAAAACCGACCAGGGGACAGACATTACCAAAATAGAGAAAATATTGACATGAAACCTGATCAGGGTCAACTCCATCATAGAAAGTTTTTCCACCTCCAGATCAGAACTCAGATTTTTCTGGTTACATCATGGGTAAGGTTTTCATGTTATTAGACCTACTAACTGCCAATATCTTCCTTCAGCTGGCACCCTGATCAATGTGCAAAGGGTGGGAATCAAACCTGCAATCTTCAGGTTGATAGCCATGTGCCCTACTGACTCACCTTCCACCCCCCAGTTTTCAAACAACTAAGGCACTTAATCATGAATATTTTATGCATCACCTAGAAGACCTCGTTCAAACTTTAGCATCTCACTTTAATTTTTCTCAATCAGATGATGACTTATTATCTATAAACTGTGAGAAGTTTTAGATGAATTAACTGGTTCTGACTGCATACTGCATATAGACATAATTCATCCAGCCTTTAGAATGCTGAATAAATATTATGCTTCATAGAAATGCTACTTAATTATAATCCTTAAAATGTTAAGTTTATTTGTGATTTTATATTTATTTTTAGTCATAACTCACACAAGATGGCATGAATTCCAAGTATAGAAATATATTATCTGCATGTTATTATAAAATCTTGAAATGAAATTTCTTAGCAATTTTGAGGCTAAATTTAAAGATGATACCCATTAACCCTACCATCGAGCCATATTACTAAGCTGTTTGTTATATGATCTGCATAATATGATCCCAATATACCTCTCACCTGTCAAACCAAATCAGCTTTCAAAACTTTTACGTAATATTATAAAGTTAAGCAAGAGCTGACTAACTTTATTTTGAGCCCCTGTAGCTTCAGATATTCTTGCTTGCAATGTACCCCTCTATTTAATTAATCCATTCCATAAAAACTTTCCTACATCCCTCCTTGTAGTACTCAGGTAGTTATATTAGATATAAGTATTTTCCAAACTAGCCCTCAACCCTCCTTCCCCTCAATCACGCCAGGTTGGTGGTCTACTATATATAATTATACGACAAGAGGGTAAATTGATTCAAAATTCAATTTTTACAATTTTACCTTTTAATTTTGTAATGCATATTTGGTCCAAAGTTAGTCTACCCCAAATAAAATTAAAATTTTAGGGTGTAAAGGTAAGCAGATTAGCCTTTAGTTAAAAGCTTACGTGGGGCAAAAATTATGAACCGTTCTTGTAAGAGATAAATGTTCACAATATACTTATTATCTACCATGATTTGACTAGCTTTCTGAAAATCGTAAATTATAAGTGTTAATCCATTCTTATTAAGTGTCAAAGTGGTCTTAAACACACTAAAATATTTATAAGGTAAACGTTCAGTTGCAAAGACAAAAGCAAGGAGAAAACAGATATTGATAATATAAAAATTTATTAAATTAAGCTCCTAAAATGAGGGTCCATTTGTTTTTTCGGTTGGCAATACCGGCATACTTATATATACTGTTGAGCATGTTTTCTTCGTGGTGTGGGGATTTCATCCAATCAGCGATGGCGACGCATTCGTTCATACCAGTACCCACATTCTCGGCACAGTACTTAAATTTCAAATTTTTACACCGGGTGTTAAACGAATCTCCAAGAGCGGAGTGGGCTACAACCTTTCCATCAAACATATTAATACTATGGGTTTTCGCTTCACTATTAGCTAGATCGTAGAAAACGAGGGGTTTGACTCCTTTGCTTTTTCGTAGTCGGTTAATGATCTTAATTGCGTTCGTAATGTCCCGCTCGGGTTCTGGTCATGTCTCGGCTTCCGCATTCAGTAACTAAGTTTCTCTTACCGGATTTAGTAACCGTGCGATTGGATTTTCGTTGTTTTTGACCTCGTTGTTTAGCGTGGCTGAACCGAGGAACAACTTTAGTTCCAGGTCTTGGCCGAGCATTAATATATTTCGATCTAGAAGCTCTCGTCTGAGGTTTTCCGACTATGCGTCGTGCAGAGATAAATCTTGTACTCCGTTTGGTTACCATTTGGTGAGGTGAGGCGATACGCCATTGCTGTCGTCTCACCAAGTTCTCGCCTTTGATATGCTTTACAGCAACAATGGAATCATTATCACTCCGCCCCCCAGGTAGATGCCCCTCAGACGGAAATTCACTAATGACGTATGGAAGTGATATGGCTGCAAATAACCCAAGATGCCAATACATATTTGATCCATTATAGGTGGATTTCTTTATATATCAAAATCCATCCTTCCCCCAAATTGATCGCAGAGCACATAAAGGTTCTTATGTACTTTCAAGAAGTTTGGATTCTAGTTATGCATGTTTAATCTCAAGTTTGTAATCTAGATCCAATATTATATAGTATTCTTTTATCCAATCATCTTATTATTGACTATTTAAGCTAAAGCTTTTTCTATCAGCTATCCCCAATTCCCTACCGCACCGCAAATATACCTCAAAAACAATTCTAATTTGATATTGTGGTTTTGACTATGGTATTAAAATTACCATGTAAATTTGTATCAGATGACTAGGTTTATTCCAGCGAATTAGAGGAGTCTAAGACAAATGCTGCAACTTCGATTTGTCGAATCGATCTAGTTAAAAAACACATACTGGTCGAACTGAGAACCCCTCCTATTTCGAAGTCGGTTAAAAAGCGTAATTACCATATCCTTACTTGTTAAAAGCATAGAGTACCATACCTTTACATTTCATAAGTCCATCATGATTTCTTTTACACACGCTAAATCCAAGTGATTTTCTTAACCAACTTTGAAAAAGAAGGTTATCAATTTGACCTGTATGTATGTTTTTTTATGTTTGTTCGCGCATAACTCTGAAAATACTGGACCAATTTGGATGATCATCTTCAAAAACAGAGGATGCTCCAACTTAGGTCCTGTTTTACTTTTGTAAGTATTGGGCAAGTATCTACTCATTAATTTAGTAAATTTATCAAAATGGACTCGGAAGCGATAGTACTTGTGGGTTTAATACAACTCCGGACAAACTTTCTTCCGGCATTGGTGAAGCGATAGCTTCGAAGCACATTTGATATGTTCTATGGCTGGAGGGTATGTTCAAAATTCAGTCAGTATGAGCTCATAGCGGGACGAGCTTAAAACATTATAGATGGCTACCGTTTTTGCATAATTTGACCAATAAACTCATCTAAATTTGATAAAATGAATTATTTTAGATAGCGATCAATAAATTTACATAGATTGACTAATAAAAGCAACCAAATCTAATAAAATAAATTACTGTAGATGGCGATCAGTAAATTTGGCATACATTGACCAATAAAATCATCTAAATTTAATAAAATGAATTATTAGTAAATTTGTTTATAAGATACTATATATAAAATATATACAATGAGTTTTATTTTCATAGAGAAATAGTAAGGGTCAAAAAGGATATAAAAAATAGTAATATTTAATAAAAGTAGGAAAAAGAGTCACTTTTAAAAATGCACTAATTTTTTGAGGGAAAAAGAGCTGGGGGTAAAGTTTTTTGGGAAAAAAAGAACCTTCTCAAAAAAATTTTAGGAAAAAAAGAACCTCCTTTAAAAAAAGCTCTAAAATTATGAAATAATTGAGAAATTAAGCCTACTCAATAAAAACCCTTTTTGAAATTGGCACCATATTTTAACTGACTTATAATAGGTATTTATAGTTTATATACTCAGTATTATATATTTTAAGTTGCTTATAGTTTACACTTGGACCCAATCCAGACATAAGATATAATTTGTATTTGTGAGCAAAATTTTATAATTCAGTTTAAAATATGGCGCCAACTTCAAAAAGGGTTTTATTGAGTAGGCTTAATTTCTCAATATTTCATACTTTTTAGAGATTTTTTAAAGGAGGTTCTTTTTCCCAAAAAAATTAGTTTGTTAAAATCTTCTTAAGGCATTTTAAGTAACCAAATCTGCCAGTAGTTCTGCTTTCATAAATCTAAGTGTAAATATTCTAATCAGATCAAGCTCATTTTATATCTTTACAAACGAATCCATACCTAACTACAAAATCGTTATACATACTAATTAGCAGGTATTACTGATGATTTTAATTCTCCCATAAGGTTAGAAATAGTATTTATTCAATGTCTTGGATATTTTTTATATTTATCAATTACATAGGAATTTATTTACCAAGATATTACCCACTTAACATATGTTATTAGATATCTTGGCCAAAGTCTTTCAATATAGATTTTGTTTATTTGAGGCTAGCTGACCAAAGGATGGACACTACCAATAGGGCTCAAAGTGTTAAAATTAAATAAAAAAATAAAATAAACTGGAACAATTAAAACAAAGAACAACCAAAAAGATTGAAACAAATAACAACTAAAGAGATTGAGACAAAGAACAACTAAAGTGTAATGAAACAAAAATAAAAGCATTACACCAATCTGGAAGATAGTGGAAAACTACTATACCATTATGAAGATTGGGAAGGGGTTAAGAGAAACTACATGATCACCTCTTTCCTATACAGAGAAGTGTCACAAGGCAGAAAGCAAGGGTGTGGGTTCATCTGCAGTGTGAGATTTAGTAGAATAAAAGTGAGTGAGTGTAGGGACTTGGGATAACACAATTGATTCATAATGTCTAGCAAGGTTGAGTTCAGCTTTAAGGTAGGCATTGAGGAACAAGTATCATGGATTCATGACATAATTGAGGGCACAGATTGTAAGGATAGAGCTGGATGTCAGGAGGCCAAAAAGGTCAAATTACAAGGCCACCCTGACCTTAAACAAACCCTGGACCAACGCTGGGTACAGGTGAGATATACCAAGTTTGTCATGGGAATGTGCATGATACTCAGCCTGATATTACAGCCTGGGCATTAAAATAAAACAGCTACATTCTAAATACTGATGGTTCATTACAGTTGCTCAAGGAACAGGGTTTCAAAACCCATTCTATTTATAATAGTACAAAATTGGAATGAGTTCTGAAACAATCCATAACTAGAGTTTAATCAATTTTGAGTTAAGTACCCTGGCTGTCTGTCCAGGGGAGAACTCTCTATGCTTATACTGGGTAGCATTCACGTTTCCATCAGAAAAGGTTTTGAGAAGGCCAGTTGGTCTACTCATCTCCCAGGGTGACCTTGCCCATGTGGTAGATAAGCAATGGATAACAGCTTACCCTTTAAGGACCCTGTCAGCTGTCCCAATATTAAATTCAGCTGAATTAGTACTGTAAATAAAGAGAATTTGTGCCAAGCTATTGGAAAGTCAACATCCCCATGGGGTAAAAGTTCAAATGAAGTTGATGGCAACAAGCCTTTGGCATCTAGGCCCAAGAGCCCAAACCCTTGTCAACAAAGCCCAATGGGCATGTACTTTAAGCAAACAAAGTGGCTAATGTCAAATCTTCATCAAAGCTTGCCAATGGCATTGGGCCATCAGGAAGTATTGCTGCCAGTTCAAACCCCTCCCCAAAAGCATCAAAATCATCATCTAACATTTCCCTTTTGGTCAAATGGATGCTGGAGCAACTGGGTGTGGGAAGATTGGGTGCCCAAACCTGTTCCTGATATCATGGGACCACCCTGATGTGGGGTGGCCTTGGGAGGTTCCTGCTGCCCATTGGGCAAGATGCTGTCACTCTAGTCATTGGAACTAAAGAAAATCTACAATTTGGGCATCCATGGATGAACTGACAGCAACTTGGCCCACAGCTGAAACTTTCAAAGCCAGTTCAAATTAAGGTCATTTCCCCCACTCAAAGTTCGCTAGATTAGGCCAAATCTTGAGGGCCCCAATCCCACGTTATCCCAAGCTATGCCCAAAATTCATTGTCTATTTAAGCAGTTGTAACCCACTGAGAAAATTGATGGTCAAATCTCTTATTTTAAATTTAATAAAATCTTCCCACACTCAAATTTATTTAATTAAGTCTGAAATTATCCTTTGCCAAACCCCTGTGATATCTGCAATGTGACCCCGTGGCCCACATATCAACTGGAAAACCCAGCCATATTTTTAAGGATGATCCTTACCGTAGTCACTTGGGCCTATTGTGTCAAGGCCTTTACATAAATTTCCCCAGTCTTGCAACTCACTACGCCCAGGCCCATTGGCCCTGGGGTGGCAACAGCTTGGTTCCTCACCAAGTTGCTTTTCTCATTTGCAGCTCATTGGCACCCTATTGCTACTTATCTCCCAGCATATTCAAAAGTTGTTTGAGCGGCAATGCTCCTGGCATTCTGGCTTGCCTTTTGGGGGTTTTGCAACCCAACTGGCAGGCTATTCTTAACTTTATCTGCCATCTCCATGACACTGGTTGATGGTAGCATGCACCAATTGGTTTGTTTAGGCTTAGCACCACTTCTGCCAATTGACAACTCGCCCTCCATTGTTCAAGTATGTTTCCATGAGACCAACTTTCCTTGTTGGTTGACTTCCTAATAAAATTCCCCGTTAGCTTTCCATATTTTAAATATGGTTCCTTGGGCGAACATGTCTCAGACCTCCTTGAGGAGGTCTCTAACAATGTTGGCCACCTTATTTTTTTTGAAATTATATACCATATCTGGCACACAGCTGGACCTCCCTGGTCCCCTCCAAATTAAGGCACTTAAGCTCCCCATCACAGATCTGTACTTGGTTATAAACTCTCCTTTGGGATCCAATCAAGTTTTGTTGTTTATTGGCTATCTAATTCTATATACCGCAGTGTACACCCTTGTCTGAATCCCTTTTGCTCTGGCACCCTTTGTGGGGCCCTGTTTACAATATTACTAATGACTAGTTCCCTGGCGGTGTGGCTGTGCATCCTGCATCATCTCTCTGTGAACAAGAGAGTTACAGAAACTCTCTTGCCATTAGTTGTGATTTTTTCATTTTATGTGCATAAGAATTATCTGTGTGGGTATTTCATTATGTGTAAATTGGGTGCACTAACTGTTTGTCACAGCCACTATGGTGCTCACCAGAAATTTCTTGTTGGGTTTTGTTTTGGTGCATCTCAGAGTAATCCTTGCAACTACCAACTGGGAAGTGCTCATCCTTCCTGCTTATGCCTAGTGGACTGGGTCATTTTGTGATACTGTTGTCACAATTTCCCAACCTTCCCCTAAAATTATTCCAAAATCCAACAGGCTCTTGCTTCCCTCTCACTAGAGTCTTTTTGGTAATAACAAATTTTTGGGTCTTGTCCACCCTTGCAGGGGGCGGATTTTCTATATCCGCTGTCTCCAGAGGCCGCCAGCTGGTTTTTTGTGGTGTTCCGCATACAGCCACTTTTGTGGAAATCAGCAGAGGGTTTGGAGCATGTCCTGGAGCAGCATCATCCTGACGTATCATCTATTCACATCTTCTACAATTTCTTCTCTCTGCGACTCACTGGCTACCTGGTAAAATTATATTTAAATGATTTTGTGTAATAGCACAGGCCCTAACTTTGCCCAACATTGCTAAAACGTTATTTCTCCATTCCACCTTAGGCCTCCCCGCAACTAGCTCCCCAATTTGGCAATCACCCCCTCCCAACTTTGACCAACTGATTGAAGCTCTTTGGGGCAATTTCCCCACCCCAACCTGGAAAGGGCCAGGTAATTTGGCCTTCATTGTTTCACCCAGGGAAGACTTTATAAATATGGGCCCCAAAACTTGCGCTCACCCCTTAAAAAGGAGGAATTTTATCCTTCTAATCCTTCGAGTTCCACCAAATTCAAAGGTGAACAGGGGTCTAGCCCCAAGCTTAAATGAAATGTTTCAGAAGATTCTGCCATGATGATGTCACCTGCGGCAGCCCCTATAAATACATTGACTGCAACTAGTGGTTTTCCCTTGAACGTGGCAGAGCTCCCCACCAATTTCCTCTCCACTGCGGCGGAATTTGAGGGGCTGTAAGAGTCTAGTCCCAAATCCAACAAGAAACGATTCAACAAAAAAAATTTCTTTGCGTCTTGTTTCCATGGTGCAGGCTGAAGCATCAATGTAGGGCTTGGTGGTGATGGCCCTGTATAACAAAGCACACCTGGCCATTGGAGCAGGTATGGGTTCATTGACGCCTGAAAACGCGTTTTATAACATGAATGATATACAAAAAATGAGACAATTATTGGTTCTTGCAGCTCTGACGAGGACCCTATTTCATTATATCAAATTACATCTGAGAACCCCCGCTTGATCCCTAACACGATCTGCAGAACACAGGGGGTAGAAAAGAGCTTTTTTAAAATACCAAAAAGTTTATGCAACTTCTGAAGATATGGTGGGATATGTGGCCTTAGTAGTAAGAGTGGCAATTATCCATCTCATTTTATGATGTGAAAACATATCCTAGAGTCATGCTTATGCCTGATAAGAATTTCTGGTGAGGTGTTAGCGTTTTCTGCTTAGAATAAAGACCATTATGGATAATTTTTATTAACTACTACCATTTCATCCCCTTTATGGAAGATCAGCACAACTATTTTGGTGGATGCTGGAGCCTCTGAGAATTTTATTGACCAAGACCTAGCTAACTACCTTGAGCTGAATTACTTATCAGGTGGTATGGTTATGGGAAGGGCTTCCAAAAGTATTCCCACGCTAAATGTTAAGGGTTAGTGTATTATCAAGTTGGCTAATATCATTGGCTGACCGCTTCCAAGCAATCAAAAACCTTATATACCCCTTTATTTTTGGAGTAGAGTGGTGGCGAAAATTTGAAGTCAGAACCAGTTTGAAAGATAATACCTTGTCCTTATTTTTAAAGAATGGTCAAAAATTTTTGGTCCCTATGTCTGAAGCTAACTCTCAGGGCGATTTGCCCCAATGTCCTAAGGT
This sequence comes from Massospora cicadina, assembly GCA_022478985.1. Classification (NCBI taxonomy): domain Eukaryota; kingdom Fungi; phylum Entomophthoromycota; class Entomophthoromycetes; order Entomophthorales; family Entomophthoraceae; genus Massospora; species Massospora cicadina. The sequence continues at coordinate 13,960 of JAKSZP010007176.1, read as the reverse complement.
CCACACCCTCAGTCTTGCTCCATCGTTGAAGCCCTCTTTGGAGGTACCTTTACCTTCCTGTTTAGAGGGGCTGGAATCTTCGTTTGATGCAGCTTCAGCTAATGTACTACCAGCTCTTTCAGAGGTTTTTGTGAGTTCAAGCTCACTGTTGATCTGGTGCATATATCTTCTACCATTTATCCCTTGATGTATGGGAGGAAGTAGCATTAGATGTGTGGGTCAAGGAGCAGTTAGCCAAAGGCGCAATTTTCAGCGTACCTCCCCAGTATGCTCCCCACTTCTCTTCGTGGAGAAATCCAATGGTACTTTATGCCCATGCGTAGATTATGGGAACCTAAATAAGGTCACTGACCAGATTTTAATCTCATCCCATTGGACTCCCAGATTGCTCTTTAAGTGGAGAAGGCCAGAGTTTTCTCCAAGCTAGATTACTTAAATGCGTTCAATCAGATCTGGATCAAGAAAGGCCAGGATTGGGGGTGGAAGGCGAGTTGGTAAGGGCGTACAGCTACCAACCTGAAGGTTTCGGGTTCAATTCCCGCCCTTCACACATCGATCAGGGTGCCAGCCAAAGGAAGCTATTGGCGGTTAGTAGGTCTAATAACGCGAAAACCTTACCCATGATGTAACTAGAAAAATTTGAGTCCTGATCTGGAGGTGGAAAACTTTCTTTGATGGAGTTGACCCTGTTCAGGTTTCATGTCATTTCTTTCTTTTGGTAATGCCTGTCCCCTGGTCAGCTTGCCTTGGTTAAATAAAAGAAAGGCCAGGATTGGCCCACCGCATTCCAAACCAAAAAGGAATTTTACAGTTCTGGGTTATGCCATTTGTGCTTAAAAAAATGCACCTGCTATATTCCAACATCATATAGATGCAGCCTTGAGGGGACCGCTGGGTGTGTGCGTGTGTGGCTTACATGGATGATATTCTTGTGTTTCCCTGATCAAGAGACCCATGCAATACACCTGCGGAAAGTGGTGGAGAGTTTAAGGCTGACAACCCTACGTTGAAAATCAGTAAGTGTGAGTTCTTTTAAATCCAAGGTCATCTTCCTGGGCAACATCATGTTTGACAAAGGCCAAATGATAACTCCAGATAAGGAGAAGGAAATTTACAAGTGGCCCACCCTAACTTTGGTCATTGAATAAAGGATTTTTTTTGGGGATGTGTATGTTCCTTAAGAAATTACACCAAATCTTTCTGAGGTGGTATCACCTTTGTATAAGGCAAGTGGGCAAAAGTGCTCCAGTGGTCCCCAGTTTTTCAGGATGCCTTCCAAGTGGTAAAGTGCACCCAGTTGTCCACGTCCATCTCTTGCCATATAGATCCCAGAAAAGAGTTTATAATGGCTTCTGATGCCTCAAACTTTTCCATAGCAACTGCCTTATTACAAATAGGTGAAGATGGAATAGAGCATCTGGTGGGATATTTTTCTCAGAAGATGTCACTACCTGAATAAAACTATGCTGTTTATGACATGGAGTTATCAGCAGTGGTTGAGGCACTAACTTATTGGCATCATCACTTGCATGGCTCATCCCAATTCTTCCACAGATGTACATATCACTGTGCCTTGTTGTACTACTGCACACCTCATGTCCTGACCCCACAGCAAACCCAATGACATGAGATTCTGGGCCAATTTGTGTTTTCTTATGAGTTTACAAAGGGCCAGGAGAATGGTTTGGCAGATGCTTTGATCTGAAACCCCAAAGTGGTTCCAGATCCAAAGGAGGTAGAGATGCATGATACCCACTTGATGATTCTGCCAGGTAAGATTGTGCTTCAACTTCCCTCTCCCTCAGCCCACAGGTCAGCGCTTGCTACTCTACAAATGCGGAGGAATATGGTATGTTCAGAAAGGTAGTCCTTTCACAGCCTTTGTTGGCTGAGTATGCCATGGTCCTTGCCAAGAGCAAATTGACTCAGGAGGACATTACCATGGTGTTGAGAAATTAACCAATAAATTCCTCCCAATAATATCAGAGCTAGGGTGTCAGTTAGTCAGGCGTGATTGTCAGTTAATTGCTTAGTTCTATATTATTTAATGTTATTTAATTATTAAATTGATTTAGGTTTAGTGGAATGCGTGTTTGCTGCTGATTGCTTGCTAAATTTTGGTCTAAAACAGATGGCTGGTTCTTCTTCTGCGGTATGGTGGAGTTTCAAACATCTATTGTATGAAGACAATAGACCAGACAGTGACTGTGGGAAACCAGCTCAATTGTGCTCGCTAGTGCTTTCGCCAGCTGGTTTCCACAAATAATTTTAATAAAAATAAAAGTCTAAAATAAAATATGCTAGTAAAAATGGGTATTTTAGGATTTTTATTGCGCGCGATAAAGGGAAAATGATACCCCTTGACCTCTCTTTTCTAGTATTTAAAGTAAATTTGAAGGTCAAGGGGGAATTTGGGAATATGTTTGGAATAGCCTGCATGAGTCCAAATTAGGAAATATGCAGGAATAACGTATCATAATTTGGGAACTCGCACCAGGGCAGCAGAGTGAAGGAAGAGGAATTCCAATTGGCCCAAACATACCTGTGAGGTACCATTTTTATAAAATTTGAGCCAATCACCACCCAAGAAATTTCTTGCACCTTGGGGGACCCCACCAAGCCTATAAAAGGGGGTCCCCACACAGGTGCATTGAAGGACTTCATTGGGGTCAGGGGAGTGCCTTCCAATGATTCCCCCAAGGTCCATGGTGCAGTTGGAGAAATCCAACCTGCTGATTTTACAAATGCCCATACAGGTTTTGAACTGGTGATTCCCCAATTAACGGGGTTCCACCAAGAATTGGCCAGTGACTTTTGGCCAATTTCATCAATTTTTACATTTTTACTATAATTAAAAAAACTCTTAACAGCATCAGAATATTATAAATGGCTGACATTTCCCTTTTTCGGTGGAAGTTGACCTACAGCATTCTGATTTCTAGTCTGAAAAGGTAAATGTCTGACAGTGACTATAGTTAATATATAACCCTTTGAAATATCACTTGAAAGTCATATTCTCCTGTCATTACTTGGATGATGGCATGCTGCCCTGATCTTACTGATCCCAAGTAAATACTCAACTTAATACAAATTAAAGTATTAAACACAAAAATCTTATAAGCTAAACTATAAACTAGCAGTAATATTTGTGTCATAATTCTGATATTACTGGACAATAAGCCCTAAGTTGTTATGGCAGAATGGATGGAATCTGCCGAGTTTAATATGAGTTTATAGAAATTCAAGCACCTCAAAATGAGGTGATACTGGGTTTTCAGGAAATCACCTCAAATTAGGCGATTATGAAATTAACAAATGAAGAAGTGATGGAACCAATGAGATATGGCAAATTAAAATAATAAGCCATGGAAGCAGTAGCATCCAAAGATGCTATAATATAGGAGAGTCAAGATGATTAAGAGAGGTTGGTTGTTAGTAGTTTAGAGTAAGCGGAAACAGCAAGAATCTGCTGTATTAAGTATATTAAATAAAAGAGAGTTGTGGGAGCAAGTGCTCCGTATCTATTTTAAAGTTTATTCTGTTGTTTTGAGGACAATGATCATCATATCATTGGTCATAATTGCTCAATGGATCAAACCCTGTGCAAAATCCGTCAGCGTATCTCTTTAATACCGCTGATTTTATAACAGTGGTGCTCATTAAAGGGGGCCCATTGAAAAATTATAAATGATAAAAACTCAGTTGCCAGCTATTTTGCATCAATGTTGTTTTGATACATATTCTACTCAACACTCTGGGTCAGTTGCCTATGCAGAACTGAAATTGGCTTTGAACACTGTGCTGAAAAAACAAGATGAGCTGCTCCAGGAGGTTTGCTGCAATAAGCTTCTCCTATTCAATTGTGGAGGGAAAATTCATGGGTTCTTAAAGCGATCTAAAATTGCAACTGAAGGAGTCTCAGATTGACAGAAAGTAAAACTGTTGATGTCTTCCTTGGATGTCAGAAGTGCTGATCAAGTCATCTGTTACCTTTCCAGCAGTTCCATTACGTACCAAGAAGTCAAAGAGATGGTGTTGTGGCTGTTCAGTGGAACTACAAAGATTCCACAGCGGAAGTCCAAATTTTTGACTATCAGGTTTCAGCGGAATGATACCATCACTGCATTTGCTGAGCGATTTACAGTGGAAGCTCACATGCTAATTGGGGCCAAAATTTTATCCAAATCAGACATGTGTATTGTAATGACTTCTGCTGTAAAGCCATACCATGATTTACATAATGTTATGGCCCCACTGTTGGATGATGATGTACCTTTGCTTAAAATTGTTCGTTTTTTGCACCATATATCATCCAACTTCCCTCCACCTAATACCAAGCGGAATCATTCTGTTATAACTGCTGAATCATCTTACTTGGGAAACTCTGCTAGTGCAGTTCACATTCCACCAAGTTACCCTCTGCAGTTAAATATCCACCACATACCGGCTTATCATTTACGGCCCAACTATTGCCCTAAACCTGTTTATGCTGGCCACTTCCAGCCCAACTCTCAACGTGGCTTGTTTCATATTAATCAGGGACGTGGGCCCTATAGGGTCAGCTGTTTCAAATGCAGTCAACAGGGGAATCTGGAATGATGGTGCCCTAATCAACTGGTCTCTTGTGTACAGCTGGAACAGTATGGCCAGGGAAAAGTCAGAGCAGAACAGAGAAGGGACTCTCTATATCCATTATATCAGACGTCCCACCTGAAACCAAATTAGAATATTCAGCAGAACTTCCCTTGCACAATGAGTCATTTTGCATCAGCAGCTGGTTGGGGGGGTGATGTTTTGACACAAGTGCAGTCTGTGGCTATGGCAGAAGAGGGGTCCCAGATGCAGGTTGAGCCGTATGCTTGCCAAATGTTCAACCAAGTAACCCCTAAAAGTTAGACCCCTCCTCAGATGCACCTTTTTTTCAAGAAGTAAGAGCTGCTCTTCCAGTCAAAAGTATTATAACACAATACCCCAGAATTGGTAAGGGGATTTCATGTTTCCTTGGAAACAGGGATTCCTTAAATACCCATGTTATAAACAGTCAAGATGCATTTTACTCTGAGTGTACTTACTGCGACCTGGTTGTAGCTAAGACCCAAGTCTGTGCCATCATAGATACTGGCTTTCCCGTCAATATAGTCTCCACCAAATTGGTGGCCAGGTTGACATTAAAACCAGATGTGGAACACCGGATGGTACATGGCACTGCTGGAGCAGAAAATACGGTCTCTGAGGGAGCATACAGTGCACTTCTGCTGCAGTTTGGTTCTATTGTCATGGCAGCTCCAGCTATAGTGTTACCCGATAGCAATTATGATCCATTAATTGGAACTGCCTTCTTGTGCGACACTATGGGGCTGTCATTGATATGACAAGCAAGACTTTTGAGATATTGGGTCAGCGAATCCCAATTTACTTCACCTCTAGTGGAGTGCCAGATATGGTGCATATGGGAAATATCAATCTGGCTTATAGTGACGGAGTGATCCCTGTGCGTTACCAATGGTTAAAGGGAAAAACTTGGGCCCTTCCCCAACAGGTTTATGAATATCAAGGGCTGCCGCTCAGAGCTTCTGGACCTATATCTATTCCATCTGGGCATCAAGTTATAGTGAACACTGACTTGGTTATTGAAATTCCAGATGGAATCTAAGGGGAGGTTATTGGGTCATATCAGCAATCATGGCTTGAGCCCCACGTGGCCCCAGGCATTATATTACCAGGGTAAAGGGAGATCAAAGTTTACTTGCAAATCTACAAACAGTACCATTGCAAATCTGCCACCACCAAATAGTGGCATATTTACACTTAAACCCCATTGAGGAGGTTCTTTTGGTTCATGATTTTGGGTTGCTGGAGGAATTTGGTCTGCCTTTCATCCCACAGCTCAATGTAATGGCAGTTGTATCATGTGATGAATTAATGGGGCTGTCAGAACCACAGAAGGATAGGGCAATCGCTTTATTTCAAAAATATAAAGAGATTTTTGATGTCGATGACCATGATTTAGGATGTGCGCAGGGGGTGGTTCATAAGCTGGACACTGGAGATCATCCTCCCATCAGGTCAAGGCCAATCCGCCGATCAAGGGTGGCAGAAGAAGTAGTGACTGAGGAAATCAACAAGCTATTAGTGCAAGGAATTCTTGAACCATCAAAGAGTCCATGGGCTTCTCCTGTTCTTATTGTAAAAAAGAAGGATGGCACCAACTGCGTAGTAATAGACTACTGGAAGCTCAACAGCATCACTAAAAAGGACTCCTATCCCTTACCACGGATTGATGACGCTTTGGATCAGCTAGGGGAGCTCAGTTCCTCTCAGCTATGGACTTAATCTCAAGCTACTGGCAAATTGAGTTGCCACTGGAAGAGCAGGAAAAGTGCACTGTAATCACATCCAAAGGTCTTTCCAACCAACCTGGATGCCACAAGGGCTGTGTAATGTCCCGGCTACATTTCAAAAGGCGATGGATACTATTCTTGAGGACCTAAAGCTGTCATGTGTCCTTGTATACCTTGACAACATTAATGTTTTCTCCCAAACCTTTTCTGAACACCTCAATCATTTAGAAGCTGTATTCCGTTGGCTTGCTGAGGCCAACATCAAGTTCAAACCCCAGAAGTATCACTTCTTTAAGGATCAGCTGGAGTACCTGGGGTTCGTGGTTGATGCCACAGGGCTGAGACCTCAACCAGCCAAAGTGAAAGCTATACATAAAATGACTCCACCCAATAGCAAGTGGGATATACATGTCTTTTTGGGAATGGTTGGATATTAACGGCGCTTCATCCCTAACTTCAGCTGTATTGAGGCCTGCTATTTGAGTTATTAAAAAAGGACACTACGTTTGAATGGGTGGAACGCCACCAATGCGCTTTTGATACACTTCAAATGGCGTTAACTAGTGCGCCAGTGTTACACTATCCCAATTTTGAAAAAGAGTTCATTGTTCAGATGGATACATCCCTTTACGCTGTAGGGGCAGTCCTATCCCAAAAAGACGAGGAAGGAGAAGAGCACCCCGTAGCATACTGTAGTCATAGTTTAAACAGCCATGTGTGCAATTATAATATGCCTGAGCAGGAGTGCTTGGCAGTGATCTAAGCCTATAAGCAATTTTAGGTGTATTTGCATGGGGTGAAATTCAAAGTTGTAACAGATCATGCCTCATTACGCTGGTTACAGAATCTTAAAGAGCCTGAAGGGCATCTGGCCCGATGATCTCAAAAACTGCAGGCATACAATTTAGAGATTCTTCACTGACATGGAGCAAAACACCAAAATGCTGATTGTTTATTGAGATTACCCATGATTGCAGTTATGGCGGATATGAGTGATATAATGTTTGATAAGATGCTTAGTGGCAAGTACAATGATGAACCGCCTCCAGTCATCAAGGTATTGGATGGAATAAGTGCCAATATGTTCCAGAAAAATGGGGAATTATATAAGCGGATAGGGGACACTACCGTGAATATCCCAAGTCCTTCCGCCCGCCCAGCTTTTGTCATGAGTGCACATAGGGCCGTTGGGCACGGTGGTGTGAGCAAGAAATTAGAATTTTTGCAGACTTGTTATTACTAGGAAAGCATGAACTTTGATGTTCTTGATACTATCTCCTCCTGTCACAAGTACCAAGTGGAAAGGCCGTTCCACCAGAAGACCTTATACCAGTTAGTGAAGCCACACTTTGCTTGGCATACAGTTTCCCTAGATGTTGTCAGCCCCCTTCCAACAGGAGCTAATTGGTCCAAGTACATTTTGGTGGCAATTGACCACTTAACCTGGTAGGTTGAAGCCAGGGCGATATGAGACTTAGGGTCGGTCACAGTGGCCAAATATATAATGGAATGCATTATTCAGCGGCATGGCTGCCCTCAGTTCCTACTTACTGATAATATAACTAACTTGACTCCCCACATTCTTCCAAAGCTTAATGAGCTAATGGCCATCTGAGGGGTTTCAACAACCCCATACCACCCTGAATCTAACAGAATGGTGGAGCGGGTCAATGGGACTTTAGTGAACATATTCCATAAATTAGTAGCAGATTGACCTTTGGTTTGAGCTCCCTTTTGTCCACCGCTGTCTTTGCTAATAATATTAGGTATCATTCGGCCACAGGGAAGAGTCCCTTTCAATTACTATACAGCTGACACCCTGCCCTCCTGGCGCTGCTATACTCCTGTGTAGAAGATACTGGTGGAATGGATCCTCAACGTTATTTGATGACTCTAGCTGACACCTTAATCAAATTGCAAACTGAAACATACTCATTCAGTTTAGCCAAGAAGATTAAGACTCAAGCTGCTGATAAGGAACAGTGTAGCGGGTTAACAAAGTTTAAAGATGGGGACATGGTCCTATTTCACAATCAACATGTTTTCAGGCAGAAACACAAGTTGGCCAGTATCTGGATTGGCCATTCAAAGTTATTGAGAAGATTGGGGTGGACACATATACCATTAAAGACCCTGCTAGTGGTCAGATCATCAACCAAGTGCATGAAAAGTTCCTTCAGGCGTATAAGCAATAGGAGTTTTATTGTCCAGTCAAGGAGGGGGTAATGTCACAATTCTGATATGGCTGGATGATAAGCCCTAAGTTGTTATGATGGAACGGATGAAATCCACCAAGTTTGATATGAGTTATAGATATTTGAGCGCCTCAAAATGAGGCAATACTGGGTTTTTGGGAAATCACCTCAAATTAGGCGATTATGAAATTAACGAATGAAGAAGTAATGGAACCAATGAGATATGGCAAATTAAAATAATAAGCCATGGAAGCAGTAGCATCCAAAGATGCTATAATATAGGAGAGTCAAGATGATTAAGAGAGGTTGGTTGTTAGTAGTTTAGAGTAAGCGGAAACAGCAAGAATCTGCTGTATTAAGTATATTAAATAAAAGAGAGTTGTGGGAGCAAGTGCTCCGTATCTATTTTAAAGTTTATTCTGTTGTTTTGAGGACAATGATCATCATATCGTTGGTCCTAATTGCTCAGTGGGTCGAACCCTGTGCAAAATCTGTCATCGTATCACTTGAATACTGCCAATTTTATAACAATTTAATTGTCTTTTATTATTATTAACTTGAGATAATTTATAGGTTTTGATGTTCACCACATCTTACCCATGACGTCTCATTTTCAATGGCACTTGGCCAGAGGAACATGTAAAATGTTTGTTTATGGTCTACAAATACTTAAACTCAGGGCATCTCGCACAGCCTCAGGGTCAGTGTAATAACATCAATATTCTCAAGACAGCGTTTCATATGCATCTACAGTATAATAAACCAACTCTCTTTCACAAGCAATTGGCAGCACATACCAAGGCGATTCATACCACTAATTAGTAATTAATTTGATCAAAAACTCAACTGACATTAAAAAACTAATTTTGACATAGACCAACAAAGCCCATGTGCCTGAGTCATTAATTAAATACTTTATATTAAGTCCAACCTAACCAACAAAGCCCTTGAGCCCCTGTCATCATAGTCAAATATTATTAAGTGAAATCGCTAGGCCACAAATCCAAAGTTTGGATATACTTAGGATACTTTGATTTATAATAACCAACAATTTATATCCAGTCAAACATTCAACACTTCCCCCTCCTTGACTGGATAAAAGCGGAGGGTATTCTTTTTCTCTTGGTCACAACATCCATTTTTCTCAGCCTTCAGAATAGGATGATATGTTAAAAGCCTTTGGCCTGGATAACAGTTAGTTCAGGCGTGCTGCCTTCGTTTCCTAGGTTCTATTCCTGCTGCAGCTCCAGCAATCTTTGGCAAACTTGAACTGGACCACTTGGCTTCAATTTCACTCTTCTACCTTTACTGAAGAAGGGTTACCTGGTTCCAATGCTGGCGAGGCATCAAATCTCTGAATTAAAATTTAAGTTTTTCTATTATTTTTTGTCTTTTATTTTTTTATTATTATTTATTTTTTATTATTTATAACTTTTTTCTTTCTTTCTTTTTCTTTGTATTATTATTATTCTTATCACTTTTCTTTCTCGTTGCAAACACTTTTGCAACCTATTCAATTCAAGACTGAATCTAGAAGATAATCTCACAGAGGAGATTAGTCTGCACCCATGTCAGGGAGCAGTTGGGCAAGCAAGGTAAGAGGAGCAGGTGTAAGGCCCGCGGCCTCCAACGTTCGAAAATGCCCCAGAGAATCTGGCGGAATTGACAAAAATCTTAAAAAACTGGCGGTCACGATTTCCCTGGAGATACTCACATGGCAAGCACGATGCAACCAGTACATCAACATGCCACACTCCCAACCACTTTTGTTGGTGGAATTCGGAGTCCATGTGTATCTGGACATCCAAAAAATGGCCTTAGGGAAAAATTTTGTGAAGATGTACACAAAATTTTCCCAACTGCAGTGTAAGTTGCACCTCACTCCATGTCACACGGTTGGCTGGACCTAGGTTTCAAGAGCAAAAAAGAAGCAGATGAGGCTGCAGTGGTGCGTGTAGTGGTTGACCTCCCCAAAGGGCAATGGGTCATCAAAACCAAATGCACCAGATGGACAAAATCAAACCAAATTTTCCTCACGTTTGACTTTTTGCCTACTATGGTAAAACGTGACATTTTGGAACAATACCTGAAAGATGGTCTCACTGTATATGGCGAAATACAATCTTTTGAAATGCAATGCTTCACGCTGATGCCACACCTGTGCACTGGCAAAGCCATCGCAGTTCTGACCCCAACTGAGGAGATCATGAAGGACCTAACCCAGATCCCGCACTCCACTTTTATTGATATCACAGGGCATACCACCCACCCATTCCGGGTGACCGTGGACAGCGCGCCCCCCATTTGTACCCACTGTGACGCGTTTGGCCACAAGGCACATGCATGCCCCATCAAGGAGGGTGTCACATTCCAAGAGCACCCCTCGGCGGCCATGGCCAACGGAGAGGAGCACTATGAACCAACCACAAGCACCAAGGAGGCTTTCCCGTGGGGAGCACAAGGCTGCTACCTATTGGTAAAGCCTATCTCCCCGCAAGGATGGAAGAAGGCTAAGCAGGCCCATAGGGCCATGGCCAAGGAAATGGACAAGGCCACCACCGCTATCCCACACTCACAACGCCAGGAGGACATGGAAACATTCGTGGTGGAAGCAACTCAGGAATCCATCAACCATTCAGATTGGGAAGCCCATGCTGAGCGGGCCACTCAATCTGAGGATCCGATGGGAGACTTGATCTCACCCAATCGTTGCACCCAAGCTCCAGTCAAAACTGACTTGGGACCTATCCCAACTGAAAAAAAATTTCTTGACCCGCTCAATGGTGCACCGAACTCATCCGCACCATAAAAAATTCATCTGACATCGGGAAAACAAAAAGTAAAGGCCAAAGCCAACGTGACTCTTTCTGCAAAAATCAACAAAAACTTCGATAGTGTTGCTGCTAAAACCCGCGCTGCTGTGAAAGCCTGTGGGGACCTAGAAGAGGCTGGTGGGCCTGGGAGCCTACCCCCTTGACCTAAGGTGTGATGGGGGAAACCTTCACTTTAGGGACATTGAATATCGCCGGACTTAAGGCCTCCCCATCCCAGGCTAGGAAACTGAGTTTTTTACAACACAATTTACCCATGGATATCCTGGCCATCCAGGAATCCCACTGTCCATGAGGTTCCGAGGAAACTTGGAAAACAATGCTCCTCCCATCCCTATCCTTTTAGTCGAAGCACTATGGGGTGCTAATTCAGAAAAATAATTTTTTCAAATTTGTATCCTCAGAAACATTCCTAAATGGCCAAGTGCTCATCATCACCTTCTCGTGGGCCAACGTAGCGCATGCAATTGTCAACATCTATTCCACAAACGGTGCACATGAGTGTTGGGAATTTTTCTCATCAGTCAAATCCCTCCCACTACCCCCTGATTCTTTCTTAGTTAGCGACATGAACTGTTAGCTAACCTCACCAACAGACCAGTGGCCTCCATCACCCCACGACCCACAGGGTAACGTTGAACTATGCATTCTAAAGGCCACCCTTGGGTTAATGGATGCGCTGCCACGACATTCCCCACTGCTCGAAAACATGATGCATCCCCACATCCACAATGGCCAATTAAGGTCCATGACCCGCATCGACCTTATTATTATGCTGGCAAAATTCCAACCCCACATCTCCCACTTCAAAACAACAAAAATGGAATTCTCCGACCACCAACTGGTCTCAATAACATACCACCTACCTGTCACAGTTGCTAAAGCCCCACATTGGTGCAAAATCTGCCCCCCTGAGCTCGCGTCACCAGGATTTTCCACATGGGTGGAAGAGGCAACTTTGGCAAAAAAGTTTGTTGCACCGTTTTGCGCAGACCCCATTTCCACATGGGCAACTTTCAAAGAGGACACCATCCACCACTCTCGCCATCTCTCCTCCAGATGCTCACGAGCTACATTGGCGGTTATCTCGCACGTTCTGGCAGAACTGGCACACATGGAGTCCAACATTCCAGCTACAGGATACAGCCCTTCATGGGGCTGGAAGTGGGCGGAGGCAGCCGCCCACCTCAATGCACTCAAAAGGCAACACAAACATCGGGATTGTGCTTGACAGGGCCACACACATCACAAAAGGTGACAAGTGCACCGCATATTTCTTTAAAAATTTTGCACTATGCCAGAGCGTGGCCTGCACACAGGTGCAAAGATCAGATAATTCTATTGCGGATACACTGGCTGAAGTGGCAATCAAAACGCAAAAATATTAATCTGAGTTGTACTGAGCCAAACCAATTCAGCTGGCCAAAGTGGCGGAATTTCTCGACTGAGCTCATATCTGCACCATTTTCTGATACCCAGAAATAATGAATTTGATTACTTCGAACAAATTATGGACAGCCATTCGCGGTGCGCCAAACCAAAAATGCCCAGGCCCAGATGGCATTCCATATGAGTTCTACAAAAAATATTCCAAATATATATCCCCACTTCTGCTTGCCTCACTTAACCAAAGCCTGTTGGAAATGCGCCTCCTACCAGGAGGACATGAGGCCTTTACTGTCACACTATTCAAGAAAGGGGATAAGCTTGACTTAGCCAACTGGCGCCCCATTTCTCTAACAAACACAGACACCAAAATTTTAACAAAAATCATGGCTAACCATTTAGGGACTGTAGCATCTGCCACCATCTCCCCAGAACAATTCAGTTTCATCCCCAGAAGGTTGATTTGGGATAACGTGCACTCTGTGGCTAATGTATGTCAGTCCACAGCCTCTGGGGCACTTGTATTCTTGGACCAACAAAAAGCCTATGATAGAGTAAACTGGGAATACCTAAGGGCCTGCCTCCATCAATTCCGCCTACCCCCTCGCTTCATCAACTGGGTGATGCTGCTCACAGAATCTGCAACAATGGCAGTGCGTGGCCCTGGCTTCCTAACGGAAGTAGTCCACCCTCAAAGGGACTTACAAAAAGGGGACCCTCTTAGCCCACTCTTATACAACTTCAGCCTTGACCCACTACTTCGAAACGTGAATGCCCACCTCACTGGGGTCCATGTACCAGGCCAAGCCCCAGTCAATATGATGGCGTTTGCAGACAACTGTGTGGTTGGGGTGTCTAATAATAAAGATGCAATTGCGCTTGAAGCTCTCATCCAGGAGTATTCCCAGGTAAGTAATGCTGCATTGAATGCTTCCAAAACTGAAATCATCCTCCTTGGTTGGTATCAAACCTGCTGGGCCCCAGCAACCAATACCCAGCCCAGCCCATCTGCTCGCACACGTGTTCGCCCTCCCTGCTCACCCCACACCGCCCCACTAGTGCTCCCCTTTGTACCACGCCCTACCATAGGGCCTGTCCGCCATCTGGGCGTGTGGGTGGAGGCAGGCGGGTACGCATCAGCAGTAATGGAAAGTCATATTCTAGACAACGTGATGAAGCGCATCGCCTCCCTCAGAGCCCACCACCC
>JAKSZP010007175.1:0-52006 GCA_022478985.1 Massospora cicadina | reverse complement strand
AGATTTTTTAATTAACGGATGTCAATCCCAAAGAGTGCTTGGGATGTCCAAGCTTTTTTGGGATGGTCAGTTACCACTGATTCAAAAGATTTTTTGCAAGGATCGCCAAACCATTATGCCATCTGTTAAAGAAACTAAACAAAAATTTACTGGAATGAAGAAGCCTAAACTTGTTTGATGAGATACAATAATCTTGATGACCAGTCTCATCTTAGCATATCCAGAATTTAACTGGCCTTTCATAATTCAGTTAAATGCATCCCTGATAGCAATTTGTGCTATTTAAGCCAAGTTGTTGATTCTGGGGATGAGCATCCAGTGGCTTATGTGAGTCAAACACTATTGTAAGCTGAAAAAACTAACCATAACAGAGCGACAAGGTTTTGCAGTGATATACACATGTAAACAATTTAGAGTTTAAATTCATGGGACGCATTTTAAGGTATTAAAAGATGATACTTCACTAAGCAGGTTACATAATGAAAAAGAACCAGAGAGGAGATTGGCCATATAGAATATGAGTTGTAAGTCTATGATTCCAAAATTGTTCATAGGAAGTAAAAACTTATCAAAAAGCTAATAAAGTATCTATAATGCCTAACATTTATGTCATGTACTGGAAAGTGGGCAAACTTTTTCACTTAATGATCAAAGTTCTAAGTTGTTGTTATCTCTTTCTGCTAAGCATCACTTTTCGAAAATCAATTCAGCCTGAAATTTAGCTCCACTAAAGAGATTTACGAAAACTATTAGCAAATATGGCGGGAAACCCCGCAAAAGAACCCGCAGGCTATGCCAAACGAGCCAGCACCACCCCAAACGAAGCAACCCTCGGTTACCCACCTCAGGGTCAACCAGAATCACCCGCTCTCAAGCAGCAGCCATGAAAGCAGGCACCACCCCCCAACCTGGAGCTACTCTAACTAGCGCCAGTTCACCTGATCGCACTTCTGCAACCTGCACGCCTAACAGCTCTGTGTGCGCTGCCTCCCACCAACCCGCTGGGCCCCCTCCAACCAAGGAGGCCATCACCCACGCTGTTTTAATGGCGTCTGCTCAGTTGAATGCAATTCAGCCCATCCAGACATTCACCTCCCCCATTGTGTCAGCTAATTCAGCCCCATCTATTATTGCTGACACCGTGTTTCTGGCTCCCTCCATGAGGGGAGATACCCAGCTACCTGGCCCCCAAATCCTCAGATGTAAGGTTGGATTAGCCGCACATTCTGGTTCACTAAGCACCAAATTGGGACAATCTACTCTTCCCAATGAGGATTCAAATGGTTCGGATTTTGGAACTTCACACCAGTTCCAATCTCACCCGTCCCATTTAAACCCCATAATCGGCACTTCTCAAGTCGGCACTTTATCTCAATATGCTGAAAACGACCAATTTACCAATCAGCCAATGAGTTTTGTCCACGAAATCACAGCAAATACTCGGGCTGAATTTACCCAAATAGATTGGGATGGTGATGAAACATCGCCCTCCTCCCAATTGGCTGGAGTTAATTCCAATCTGGATGGGACTCCCAAATTTAGCGAGGCCCAACAATCACCTGGCCCCCAAACCCTCGGATGTAAGGTTGGATTAGCCGCACATTCTGGTTCACTAAGCACCAAATTGGGACAATCTACTCTTCCCAATGGGGGTTTAAATAGTTCAGATTTTGGAACTTCACACCAGTTCCAATCTCACCCGTCCCATTTAAACCCCATAATTGGCACTTCTCAAGTTGGCACTTTATCTAAATATGCTGAAAACGACCAATTCACCAATCATCCTGTGAGTTTTGCCCACGAAATCACAGCAAATACTCGGGCTGAATTTATACAAATAGATTGGGATGGTGATGAAACATCTCCCTCCCCCAACTGGCTGGAGTTAATTCCAATCTGGATGGGCCTCCCCAATTTAGAGAGGCCCAACAAACCGCCCCTCAATTTAATATGACACCAGCAACTGCTGTAACATTCCAGAAACAAGGGAACTCCGCAAACTTGACCAAACCACTAGCTCACTTTCAACCTGCAATTGCAGCCCAAAGCAAACACAAACGTACCAAAGGAGCCACTGGGGCGTGGCAAAAACCTCTGGCACCAACGCTACCCAAAGCTGATCCCCGTGAAGTGGCGTTTATTGCTGATGTTAAGAAAAACTGGGCCGAAACTAGAGCGCAAAAAGCTCTACCTCGCTCAACCCTCTCCCACGCAATTCGCCTTTTTTAGGGGCATAACCCTGTTAAATTCTATACAGAGGATTACTTCTCATACTTTGCAGCGATTGCGGAGACATTCCCTATTAACACCACCATCCATGAATCAGTGGAGGGCCACTACATCGATGTGGGCTTCACTGAAGCTGCCCTTGCTGACCATGCTGCCACCCTCCAGGTCATTATTCCACGCGGATCTCTTCGCATCTCTCACACACGCTCTCACCTGGAGAAAATTTCATGGGTTACTTTTTCCAACCTACCAACGACTGTTGATCCTGAGTCTCTTAAACTGGCACTCCATCGTGGTTTAATGGAGTTTGGGTCTGTTCTTTCAGTGGACTTTAGCATCCCCTCTTACTATGCTCCCACTCAAAGAGCTCGCACTGCTAGGGCGTCGTTCATCCCCTCCCCCACTGTATCCCGCAACATTGAGGTTATTCCTCGTGTGGCGGTAGTTGGGGCATGCCCTGAGATCTTCTTTGTCGACCCTGATCAGGCGCTCCCCCGGTGTTCATGGTGTAACGCCCTTGGACACTTGTATAGTGGCTGCACAGCTCGAAAACAAGCCCTCTTAGCCACCACCCAGGGGCCTAAACCAGGCCAAAAACGATCCCACGTGGCTGCAGCAGCAATTCCACAACCCACACAATGGGTTCCCGTTCAAGACCTGTCCCCTGAGGCCTTACGCCTAGCAGTTGAAACAGCTAACCCCACTATTGCTATGGGATACCTTCGCGCTCATGCCCCCCTTCCAATGGGCACCCCCTCCAATCTCCCAGAGTCAACTCACTCTCTCACCAAGCGCAAGGCATCTCCCACGGGGTGCCCCTCGTCAGCCACCCCCACTCAGAGCTCCGCGGCACCCCCACCAACCTCCACCAGCGATTTATCGCATCAACCCTCAGCTCCCAATGGAGCTATGCCCACCAGCATGGACTGGCAACTCGCGGCCTGCGGTAGAAGTGCCACCTCAAAGAGTCCTACCCCAACCCCACAGTCCATTTCGCGCGGATCCTTTGCAGTGTTGGAGGAAGTGAATATGGACTCAGACTCATCAAATGGGGACACCGCGGAGGTCACCATTGAGCACCCTCAGGTCCTTCCCCTGCAACGGGTGGGGGCAGCATCCTAGGCTGGCTTACTGGGTCCTCCGCCCCCCACCCTCTCCTTCCCCTCAGAACCCTCGACGCTCCTCACGGATTGCAGCTAATAGTCAAGCTAAAGGACTCAAAACTAGCCGCCTCACAGCAGCAGGTTTAAGCGCTGGCAACCCCCAGGACATGGAGGGGAACAGCTATGAGTCCCCATGGCAGCACCCCTGGCCCTGCAATCCATCAACGCAAATGGGTTGCGGGACTTTAAGTGGAGAGCCCGCCTCCTCCGAAACTTCAGGTCAGCACAAGTTGACATCGCTGCTGTCCAGGAGCCCCATATCCTCCCCCACGAACAATCTGCATGGAATGAACAGTTTGGAGGCAACTCCTTCTGGACAAACCATGCCGCCCTTATTGTTTTGAATCCCCGGGTGAAAACCCTTTCTTTTCACAATATCTAGGTGGCCGCCTCATACTGGCCAAACTCACCACTCCTGACTTCTCCTTCTTCGCTGCAAGCATCTACCTGCCTAATGCAGGTCAGGAGCAAAATCGGCTCTTGGAAGAGCTCCTCCAACTCAATCTCCCACTTAATACAGTCCTCTTAGGAGATTTCAACACAACCATAAGTCGCGTCCGTGACTCTTACCCCCTGCAGCAAAGGAACGCCCTGGATCAAGTCGCCTCCAGGATTTCCTTCGCCTGAGTGGCTTTATAGATGCGCTTCCACCCTCCGCGTCTGGCCTAGGTTGCA
The DNA here is from genome assembly GCA_022478985.1 of Massospora cicadina. Classification (NCBI taxonomy): domain Eukaryota; kingdom Fungi; phylum Entomophthoromycota; class Entomophthoromycetes; order Entomophthorales; family Entomophthoraceae; genus Massospora; species Massospora cicadina. The sequence goes on along the minus strand of JAKSZP010007175.1, from coordinate 47,939 downwards.
TGACTAGGATCCAGTATGATGGAGGAGCTTTCCAGTCAGCGTCACGCATAGATATGGCACTGATTGGCCCCCTGCTAATTGGCCGCATCTCCTCTCCCATCTCTCGTGACAACCATCTGAGTGATCACAGGTCACTCACCGTTGTCCTCACCACCACACTTAGACCGTCGCGTAGGTTCTGGCCTAGGGTTGCCCCAGCTCTTCTCAACAACCCCTTCACTAAGGGAAGCTGTCTATGACCATCCTGGAGACTCTCACCTCCCCCCCCACCCCACCTGCTTGACCACAAGGCTAAATGGGCGGTGACCAAGGAGGGCATCACCCGCGTTGCTTACAACTGTGCCAAAGCCCAGATGACTGCAGCTCACGCCAGAGTCAAAAGGGCGGAAGCCAGAATCAGACATCTAGAGCGAAACTGCCAGCCTTCGCCCTCTCCCAGATGGTTGGAAGACTGGGAAGCGGCGCAGGAAGCACTCCGCTTGGAGTTCACACTGCAGGAAGAACGGGCAGCAAACTTTACAACATCTTGTTACTATGCTCAATGGGAACGCCCCACCCGCTTCTTCTTTCAGAAACAGAAAGCCCGGTCAACAGCGCAGGATATTACTGCACTGAAGATTGGCACTACAACCACTTCAGATAAGGAGGAAATCACGCAGGAACTACACCGCTTCTACTCCAGCCTCTTCCATGCCACCCAGGTGGACCCATCGGACATCCAAGACTTCCTGTGGCGGGCTCCAGAGCCGCCCATTGACCCACGGGCTGATGAGGCTCTACTGGCGCCTATTTCCATCTAGGAGGTGATGGAAACCCTTCTGAAATCCCCACGGCTTAAAGCCCCAGGCCCAGACGGAATACCCTTTGAGGTGTACCTTCTGGAACCTGCAGTGATAGCCAGAACCCTCCGCGACCTCTTCGCTGCACTCTTGGTGAATGGCGAGGTCCTCCCCGACTCCAGAGGCTCAATCACGACCCTCATTCACAAGAAGTCAGACCGTGAGAACCTGGCGAACTGGCGCCCCATAGAGTTGATCAACACAGACCACAAGCTCTTCACGAAGCTTCTGGCCAACCGCATCACCAAATGGGTGTCACCTCGCCTCTCACCATCCCAGTACGGTTTTATTCCGGGGAGGTCGTTATGGGACAACTATAATGACCTTCACTTGACTTTGACTGCTAACTCTCGTAAGGTGAATGGCTTTGTGGCTCTCCTGGATATGGAGAAAGCATATGATCGGGTAGCCTGGAAGTATATTGATGCTTCCCTGGCCCGCTTCCATCTCCCACCCGCAGCTAGGCGCTGGATATCAGCGCTCTATGACCAGCTCCACACCAGAGTCCTGGCGCCAATGGGTTTTACAGTGGCAGTACCAGTTGGACAAGGTCTCCGGCAAGGGGACCCCCTGAGCCCTATCCTTTTTAACATCACTCTTGACCCCCTCTTGGCCTCCTTACAGGACAAGTTAACAGGGATTCTGGTCCCAGGTAAAGCCCCCACACGCACCATGGCATTTGCAGATGACACTGCCATTGTATTTGGCTGCCCTGGGGATGTTGCCCTCGCTGCTGTGACCATTGAGAGGTACTCCAAGGCGTCCAACGCCATGGTCAACACCTCCAAGACAACAGTTGTGCAGGTCGGCTCCCCCACCTTCCCCCCACCATTTGGTATTGAACCTGAGCGCGGTACCTTCCGTCACCTGGGCGTTCTCACCAACCAACAAGGAGTTGCGCTAAAAGACAATGAGGACTTGCTCCTTGCAGCAGTTAACTCCAGGATTGCCAGCTGGAACCGGCGGCACATCACCCCCAGGGTCGAGCTCTGATGGCCAATGTGTTCCTTCTCTCCAAAGTCTGGTTCCTAGCGCACGTCTGCCCATTCACAGATGCCTTTTATACGCGGCTCAATGTACTCCTCCGCTGTTGGATCTGGGGCTCAAACCATCCACCAATGGCCCTCTCAACCATTTCCCGACCCTGCAATGAAGGGGGCCTAGGGCTTCTGGACACGCGATCCCACGCCACCACAATCTTCCTGAAGTTCCTATGGCCGATTGTCTGCTGGGACGCGACCCCATGCCCCAATGGGCGCCCGCCCTCCGCCAGTCAGTGTCAGCAGCTCTGGGTCTTCCTAGAGCATCTCTGACCTCATTAGGGGAGTGGCTCACAAACCACCCAGGCCATCGCCTAAAACCATCCTCATCCCCCTACTGGAACCAGGCTCTCCTTGCCCTGAAACGAGTAGGCGCGCGGATCCACCATGCCTTCCCATACAGAAGGGAAGGCCCTGGCCTCAGCCCACGTCGCCATGCAATTGTGCACAATGGACAAGTTGTCACAACTCGCCTCAACCCCCAAGATCGTCCTCCCATCCGCCCAAGACTCCTTGAGCTCCTCCCTCCGTGAGATTTGACCTTAAGGAATTGTGGAAGGACGTCTATCACCCCATCCTGTCAGCAAAGGTGTCCAACACCTTATGGAGGGTGCTCCACTGTTCATACAGGACAGGGGACCGGACTGGCCCTACCTTCCAGCACCGAAGCTGCCCCCGCTGTGTGGAGCCTATTGACTCCCACCTCCATAGTTTTTTCACCTGTCCAGGTGTCGCCGCATTTTGGCCAAAGGCCCGCGCGCTCCTCCATGCTCAGCCCTGGTCTGAACACCCTGTGCAAGACCTCATGTTTGAGCAGACATTGCCTGGTTGCCACCGACCCCTCCGTGTCCTCGCCTATGCCACAGCCATCTGGACCATCCATAACTCCTTCCTTCGTGCTGCCTTTGACCAGCAGGTGTGGACCCTTCCACACATGATCACCCACTTTCAGGTACACTTTGAGATGGCCCTGAAGGTCTGCACTATGTCGCCAACCCTCCCCCGCTCAGTTGTCACTGCAGCACGGCTCTGGCGCGCAAACCCCCCTCCCTTTCTCGATGCCTCCTCCCTCCCTTTCCCTCGCCTCAGGCTCTTAGAGCCCAGGCGTAATTCAATAAACATCGATTAATCCCCCCTTGGGTTGGGACCATCTAGTACTAAAAAAATAATCAAAGCTCTAATAGGGTTAACCCCCAAGATATTAAAAATGTTGAAAAAGGTTATGGAGAGCACAGAAACAAAAAATGGACAGCACTATAAACTTTTAGATGGGGATATTATACTCTCCAAATCCACTGGAATGTTCTGCGATAATCCAAGCTGCACTGAAGTTTTTAGGACATGGTGGCTTCATAAAAACATTGGATCACCTTTGACAGTATTATTGAGAACCATTGAACTGTAAAATTGAGAACTTTTTTCCTATTGCGTGATGTTTCAGATCCATAAGCCCCACAAGAAGATGACTGGATAGTAGTTAATAAACCATAGATTTGCTAGGTATATGGTAAAATTATTGTGATAGGTCATTAATTGTTTTCTGCAATCATAATTATAACAGGTAAAGCTTGTCAAAGGTATTTTTCACACCTATTAGGTATAGCTTTATGAATTTATACCTTAAATGAAATGTGTATGTTGGGCAAAAATAGATTTTTATTAGATGTTTATTCTTCAGTTCTGCTGCAGTTTTTAATTGGTACTCCATTATTGGAAACCCGTCATGAACGTAAGCCCTGGGATTTTCTGAAGAGGGTAGAATTTGATTAATAATTATCCAATATCTTTTGTTGACGCGCTCCCTTTTTTAACATTGGGCCTCTCCTATATACATTGGGGCCTTTGAATTGTAATCTGTGTGTTAGCCTTCTTTGCGACGCCCAAACCTCCTTGAATTTCCTATTTTTGGACCACAAATAGGCTTTCAAAGCTGTTGCGGGGTTTGGTGGTCACCGGGCCAAAGTTAGGTAAATCTTTAGAATATGGTGAATATAGGTTAGTGAGAAAATTTATGGCGGATTTGGCTGGATAGTTCTGGTTTTTTCAATAGACAGGAGCAGTATTGATTTGGTGCATTAGGTGTTCAGTTGAAGTATTAATAGTAATTAATCTTCCAAAAATTAGTCATATGCCAAATTAATTTGTAATACTGAGATTTTAAGTCAGAATTTTATAGGGTGTCTAATGGCGGACTATTTAGAAATGATCTGCTCATGGATAGACAGTGTGGCAAGGTGGTCTGGGTAGCATTGACGTCTATAGGGCATTTGGGGCTTATTGCTGGATCAAAATTATATGTTTGGTCAAACCCAAATCAAAAAAATTTCCACCACACTTGACTAAATAGTGGATCAACAATTTGCCTACAGCTGGTAAATGGGTATTGGTGATTGGTGCCCTAGAGCCATGCTGTTATTTCTCTAATTATTTATCATGTACTATATTCATGATGTTTCCTTTGATAGGGTCCTTGAGCATGTAAGTATCAGTTGAGGTTTTCTCTATAATATCAAGCAGACCCTTCTATATGTGTTTTATTCTTACTTGGCTGGCCAAACTCATGGCTATTGTCAGACAATTTCAAGTATGATTTTGTAAAGTAGCATTTTTGAGGAAAATGACAATAAGATTGGCCAAAAGACTCTTGTCAATTCCCAGTAAAACCTCTCAAATTGAGAGTAACACTTCTATTATTACTCAGGAAAGAAACCACAAGTTTGGGCAGTTGAATTATGCCAAATTGTCAGCTAAAAATGGGAAACCATTCTGAGGTCCCTCCTCCTCTTACAAAAATCCTAGTAAAACCGCCACCATGGATGCGGCCCCTTTTATAGGGTGGAAGGGGTCCCACAAAGTGTAAGTGTTTTTGCGCCTGATGATTGATTAAATTATAAAAACATTGCCACATGGTTATATCTCACCTGAAATTGACTTTCCATTGGCTTTTCCACCAATGCAGGGCAAATCTACAGCGATCCAATAGGTTGAATTCCCATATTCCCTAATTTGGACATTACTAAGCAAGCCAAACTTCACATTGAATTCCCTTTAAACCTCAAGATAGTTTAGATACAAAGCTGCTAGATATTGAAAGGGTTTTTTACCCTTTTACCGCAACTAATAAAAAACTTATAAAAGATCAAGTATTTATTTAGTTGAAGTTTTTATTTGTTTAAAAAAGGTGGTCCTTTAACCCCCTACAAAGTAATTATCCCACAATCATGAAACTTATTCTCCTGCAAAATATTTGTTGAATTTGGGTGTAAAACACACCAGCAAGCACACTAAAAACCTAAAATCCAACGGCTATCATAATAGTGCACCCGCTCATCCTATGATGAGACAGGGCACAAGGTGGCGATTCCAGTTGTCACATTCTCTACATCTCATCTTATCAGCTAGTGCGTTAATTAAGCCTTAGTTGAGAGCTATATTAATACTTGGGTGAGTTTCTTTAAATATTGGCTGAGGATTATTCCCTCTCCAAAAATGGATGAGTATAGGTTTAGACAATGCGGGAAGTCTTCCATACAGGGGTTGAAACAGTGGTCTTCTTGTGGATGAGTGGAATGTGATATTGTATGCAAAGACCGCAGAAGGCAGGAAGAGGTTCCAACAAGATGATCTGCCTGACGCCAATTTCTGTAGGATGTCGACTAAAGTGCCGTTGACCTACTCCACCACACCACACCAGTTTTGGGGTTACAGGGTTTAACAGTGCCCTGAAAAAAACCCCATCAATTTTAAGCTCATCAATCGTCTGGGAGGTAAATTAGTACCTTTGTCTTTAAAAGGGAATTGGGGCACCCATGTTTATAAATGATACTTTTAAAATAAATTTTTCAGTTGTTGTGTCCCCAGATCTCTTATTAATTTGGCTTTGAACCAATTTTTAAGGTGGACAATAGCCACCACAATGTATTTGTATTGTCTTCCGCTGGTGGTTGTGGTCCCATGTCATTGATTGACATGGCTTGGAAGGAAAAGTTTGGCTTAATTAACTGATACAAAGTTCTCTTTCATTACAGCGCTTCTGCTTGGCACTTCCTGCAGCTGATGGCCTCGTGAATATTGAAACACATCAATTCCCAGTTGTAGTGCTGTTCCAATTGTTTGTAAATCACTTCAATCCTTATGTGTCCCATGGCTTTGTGGGTACCAAGAATCAGATATATGCGCTCAGTTGGTTAATATATAAGGTATTCGTAAACTTTTATCAATTTAAAGAGCTTTCCATCTGTTAAGATTGTTAACCAGATTATGGCTCTTTTTGATATCAGTATTATGATTTATAATCAGGCATCATTGCCAATAAATTTATTTAATTTAAGGGCTTTAACTTTATTGATTTAATGCAATCAATGGATAACCTTATGTTGGGCACCCTTGCTGACTAAATTCAGCTGGTTTAACTTTTATGTTCAGTGAACCTAAAAGTTTTAGTTAATTACATCATGAAACCTTGACTACTTAACCTTGTTCAACTTTCAAGAGTTCAGTGGATCTCAGCGGTTAATTACAACAGGCAATCAATTCACCTGATTTACTCAATTGAACCTGCTTCTATTTTATTGTTTGTTTCAGTGTTGATTCTCAGCGTGTAGGCTTGATTCCACCGAGTTGGTTTGCACAGGGTAATAGCCACTGAGCAACTAAATCAGACAATATGAAGATCGCCAACTTCCTAATAAAACTTAATAAACTATATATGGAGCTATCTCCCCAAATTTTGACCTTTATTTACTATAAATTGCAGACATATCTGCAACCACTTAATCACTGGGAAAAGACCTACTCTTCAATCCTCCATGTGACTCTTTATATCTCGGTTCCACAAGCCAGATGCATCCTCAGCTTGGTAGTTGTCAGATTCTGGTGGTTGACTCAAAAATAAACCTTCAACAAACATCAGATTAGGCCAATTATCCTTTCAACGCTTGAGCTAACACCTATTGCAATTAGACAACTTGGGCCAATTATCTCAATGACAATTTGATCAAGTAATTTATCAGGCGCTCAGCTCAAATATGCTTACATATTATGGCTGATTCTGATGCATCAAATCTTGTCAATTGGTCCCAATTATTGAAACACAAACCATTCAACTGTATACGAAATAATTTGGGGACAACACAACGTTATGTTTAAAAGCTAATGGACAATTAAATGAACAAACAACGTTATCAATCCTCTGCTTGAGGGCGAAATTTGTATGTCAATATGTGTAATTGTCACAATAGCACTTATGTGGACTGCCTGAAGGGGGCTACTTAAGGCTATTAAGGAAGAGGCCTGCTGACGTTTCAATTAGGGGTGCATCATTATCTTCAAATGAGGCCAAATTTTCACAGAAGGTGTGTATCATCAGCAGTATGATGAAACTGAAATCCTGAAGATCTTAGGAAAACTTTGCATACTTTTATCACAATTTTTGTACCTGAAATCCTCCCAATTTTGAGAGTATTTTGCCACCAATGAACCTAAGAAAAGTTTTCAGTTGTAGGCCAAATTGAGTGTCAAAATAGCTGTTGAAATTTTGTGCTGGATGTGGCCAGGAGATGCCCTAGAGGTATAAATACCAGCGCCTGGCCTAATGACCATGATCTAATAAATAGCTTATAATAAAGTTATATTTATATTATCAATCCCCTAATTTTCTCTTTTGAATCCTTTCTCTGGAGAAAGCGTCAACGAACTGGATAGATTAAATTCTCAGTTTGTAAAAAAAGCCTGCCTCAGAAGAAGTTCCCGAACCCAAAGTAAAAATTATGCCCAAAATTGACCAGAAGAGTCGAGGCAAATTAAATAGGCCTAGTGAGTTGGTAAATGGTCTGAATCCTGTAAACTACAGGCGCTATAGAGGATCAACCATCAGAACTTCAGCCCAAATAGATGTGCAGAAAATTCACTTCCAAGTGAGCAATCCTCATATTTTGATAATTGGTGCTCACTCAAAACCGGTGACACTCTCCAAAATGGATTCCAGTACCCAATTCCTGGCAGAATCGGCCAGATGAAACAGCAACATCAAGATGGAAACTAAGGTCAAGGCCATCTCAGATTATTTTCCCAGTCAACATGGCTCTGCAACTGGTACCTCCTACACCTGTAATCTTGTCAACGTGGGGGGAGCTCATGCAGCAAAACCAGTTGTCCCAAATAGGGATGAGAATGATGCCTTTAACAACAAGGAATTTTCAAAAATTTGGACAGTTGTGTTGAGATTGCAGGCCAGAAACACTTAAATTACTAAGGTAATCTGGGAACTCAGAATGCAATTATCAACTGCAAATTCCTGAGTAGATAGTATGGGCAAAGACATTAAGAGCATAGAATCTAATCAAGCTTTATTAAAAGAAAAGCCTAACAACCTCAAAAAACAAAGCAGCCGATACTCACCCAGCTTTTACAAAAGAAAAGTAGGGAAAAGCTCTGTCCATTCGGCCAAAAAACAGTTTGGAAAAACTAAGGGCCAAATTCAGGCATCAAAATCCAGTATCTCAGAGCATTATTATCAAACCGTATCATTGGAAATTGACACCAATGCAGAAACTGATATCTCAAACATCTGATCTATTCCTAGAGTACTGGCTTCAATACTGACTCCAGACACATCCCAACGTGAAAGAGGGCTGATTATGAGCGATGATACACCAAGACGCTCAAGAAGAAGTACAACCCCTATGGCTAAAACAAGGCGAGATGACTTCAAGCCATTGAATCTACCCAAGTTCAATAAGGATGGAAACGTTCACTCTTTCCTCAAGTTATTTAAAAAAGCAATGAGAGGAGCTTCAGACCATGCTAAGGGATTAGCACTGATTAATTCACTCGATGCCCATAGCTGTGACCTCGTTATGCCCTATTTGGGTGATGATTGGTCCTATATGGATGCCAAAATTGCAATAACCAAATAGTTTGGAGGGCCTGAGAAACTAGAAACCTGAAAAAGAGAGCTTCTTAATATCAAATTCAAACAGAATGTGACTATTAAAAACTTTGCGGATATATTCTTCCATGAGGCACAAGTTCTTTGTGGGTGTAATGCATTAGGTAAGTTTGATGCCAAAATTGCATTGGAGCACGTGATTATGCCTTTCCATGAACTGCACAATGTCATGTTGTTTGCATTCAATGGAAGCTTGGAAATCCAAGACCTCACCAATTACTTAAGAAGCTGTTCCCGTAATTTCAACACACCTAATTGGGCCAAAGGTCAGCAAAAACCTCAAAATTTTGGGCCCAAAAAACAACGCGATGTCCAACAAGGGGAAAAAATTCCAAAATATGAACCAAAAATTTGAGCAAAAACAGCAAACAGGGCTGATTACATGCTACAAATGTGTTTAAATAGGGCACTTTGGTAATCAATGCTACAGACGGTCCAAAAAAAGGCTGGGGTCAACTTTGCTCTAGAATCTAACAGTGACAGTGAGGCGGGAAAAGAGCAGGTGGAGTAGAGATGGAATGCTCTAACTTCACCGTTTTAAAACCATTCCACTTGACCATGACAAGCTCCTTAGGGCCAAAGATGTTGCTGAAGATAACCTCAATCATATTGAGGCTAATAATGTTATGATGGTCACCACTCAGGCTACCGCAAAAGCAACTAAATCCTTTAAAATAACCAAAGAAGCCCAAGCAGAGGTATCAAAACCTTACGCAAAGCAAATTATTGACCAGGGTTTGGATCTACAACCCAGATGTTCAACCAATTTACCTAAGCTTAAAAACGTTCAAGTGGCTATTCCCATGAAGACCTTAGCAGATAACTTCCCATATATCTGCTCAAGCATGAAAGCACACCTGGAATCAGGCAACAGCCACAGCATTCACACAATAAATACCTCTCAAAACTAATCTGAATGTACTTATGTGGACATATCAGTGAACAAGGTGCAAATTCGGGCCATTGTTAATAGTGGCGCTCCTATCAATATAGTCAGTACAAAATTGATTAAAAAACTGAAAATTGCGCCCAATGTTGCCACTGCCAGGAATATGGAACCGCTGGAGCGCATACCACCAAATCGCTGGGCGCCTACAGTACCATACCACTCCGATTTGGATCCATTGTAGTGACGGCGCCTGCCATAGTGTTGCCAAATACAAACTATGATATCCTAATTGGGACTAATTTCCTAAAAAGATATGGAGTTGTTACCAATCATAAGGATGATACTCTCACCATTCTGGGCCAGGCTATTCCACTTTACTACAACTGTGATAAGGTAGTTGAAAAAAGAAACCCAGACTATTCATAAATCTGGCTACAAAGATGGAGTCGTCCTGATTAAGTATTATAAAGCTCAGTCAAAGATAAAACCACTTCCTATTCAGATTGAGGAGTCAAATGGCATTACACTTTTTTTGAATCAGACCATCACTACACCATCCAGAGAACAAGTAATCATTCCAAATGGACTAACAATTACTATCCTGGAAGGACTTTATGGTGAAGTATATCAACCATGGTCTAAATCTCGATTCAAACCAAACATTGCCCCTGGTATTATCATTCCAGGCCACAGATAAATATATATCTTGTGTGAAAACCTGCAAAAATGGCCCATTTCCATCAGACAACATCAAATAATCCCTTTTCTGCATCTGTTCCCTACCACGGAAATTCACTCATTCCATGAGTTCATAACTTTTGTCGAATTAGGCTCCCCAATAAGAACCAACTCTGCATAAATAATGTTGTCCCTATGGCCATTTTAGCAACCTGACCAGCTCCAAGAAAGTCCAAGCTCAGGAGTTATTCTCTAAATATTGGGAAATATTTGCACAAGACAATTTCGACTTAGGTTGTGCTAATGGTGTCACCCACAAAATCAATACTGGAGATCATAAACCTATTTAATTACGCCCAATTAGACGCTCAAAATTATCAGAAGAAGCAGTATCCAAGGAGATTAAGGAACTCCTTGATTGCGGCATGCTAGTCCCTTCAAAAAGTACTTGGGCAGCACCAATAGTAATAGTGAAAAAGAAGGATGGAAGAAACTGAGTAGTCATTGACTATCAGAAGTTAAACAACATCACCAAAAAGGATTTGTACCCAATGCCACTAATATACAACGCCTTGGATAGGCTAGGGGGCGCAAAGTTCTTCTTGTTAATGGATCTTATCAGCGGATATTGGCAAATAGATCTTCCCAAAGAGGAGCGCGAGAAATGTGCAATTATAACCCAAGAGGGCCTATTCCAGCCAATGAGAATGCCTCAAGGGCTCTGCGACGCCCCGGCTACATTCCAACGGGCAATGGACACAATCCTGGGAGATCTAAAATTGTCATGTGTACTAGTGTACCTTGACGATATCAACATTTTCAGCTGCACTTTTGACGACCATCTAGAACGCTTAGAAGAGATTTTCAAAAGGCTAGCTGCTGCAAGCTTTAAAATCAAGGCCAGGAAATGTCAGTTTTTTAAAGAACAACTGGAATACCTTGGATTTGTGATAGATAAAGTGGGCCTTCGGCCTCAACCCTCTAAGTTGGATGCCATCTACAAAATGAAATATCCCAAATCCAAGCGCGATATTCAAGTATTCCTAGGCATGATCAGTTAATTTAGCCAATTTGTCGCTGACTTTGCACAGCTTGGAGAGCTGCTCTTCTATTTGCTTAAAGATAAGGTCCCATTTGACTGGACTAAAGCTTTTCCAGGATGCGTTTGACCAACTCCAATCGCCCTATTAAGTGCACCTGCTATTCAATATCTGGACTTTGATCGCAAATTTATTGTCCAAACTGATGCATCTAGAACAGCAGTGGGGCCGTGTTATCCCAATTTGGAGAATATGGTGAAGAACATCCAGTTGCCTTCACTAGTCAGACCTTAAACGTTCATGAAAGGAACTACACAGTGATGGAATGAGAATGCTTAGCTATCATATATGCTTGCAAGCAATTTTGGGTCTACCTTCATGGTACTCATTTCAAAGTTGTTACCAATCATGCTTCCCTAAGATGTTTAAATAACTTAAGAGAACCTGAGGGCTAATTAGCCCACTGGTCATTGAATCTTCAAGCCTATGACTACACTATCGAGCATTGAGCAGGTGCAAAACACCAAAATGCTGACTGTCTATCCCAATTACCCACCATCGCAACACTTAGTTGGGCCGCCAATGAGTTGTTTATGAAAGTGATCACTGGAGAGTATCAAGATGAGCCTGAATCTATCCAAAAAATACTATTGGATCTACAAAAAAATACAACCATCAAAAATGGGGTGCTTTACAAGATCGTCAAGGAAAAAAGGTTTATTTTTCCAAGACCATCAGCCCAAACAGACTTAATTATGGCAGCGCATAAGGCCATAGGGCATGGAGGATTCAAGAAGATGAAAGAGCATCTGAAGCAATTCTACTATTGGGAGTCAATGTATCTTGACATCCAAGAAATGCTAGAGTAGCTGTGCAGAGTGCCAAGGTGAAAAACCATTCCAAAAAGGCACATATTACCAGCTTGTTCAGCCCAAATTTTACCTGGCACAATGTATCTATTGATGTTGTGGGCCTACTTCTAACAAGCAATATTAAGGCCAAGTACATAATTGTAGCCATTGACCGCTTGACTAAATGGGTCGGGGCCAAGGCTATTTGGGAAGCTGGAGTGGCAACTACCGCCAAGTTCATACTTAAAAACATCATCCACAAACATGGATGTACCCAGGCTATTCTGACCAATAATGGAACCAACTTTACCGCCAATGTCCTTGCCAAGCTCAATCAACTAATGGGAGTATGTGGTATGATTTCCACTCCCTATCACCCCGGAACTAATGGTACTGTTGCGCATGCAAATGGGACGTTGGTAAACATTATCCAGAAATTAACTTCGGCCAAACCATTCAAATGTAGTACATATCTAGATTCAGCAGTCTTTTCCTACAATATCTCCTACCATTTGGCAACCAGGATGTCCCTGTTTCAAGTGTTATATGGTAGACACCCAGCCCTACCAATGCTGCTATATTTGGCCCTAGAGGATCCCAGTGAAAACACTTACCCTCAGTACATTGAGAAGCTTGCAGATGCCTTAAATAAACTATAAGCATAAGCCTTCAACAACAGTTTTGCTGAGAAAAAGGCTCGACATCAAAAGGACTTAGAGAATCACTACCCTCTGGCTGAATTCAAAGTTAATGATAAAGTTCTATTTTGTAACACCTACTGATCGGGCTAAATGAAAAAATTGGATCACATCTGGGTCAGGCCATTCAACATGATTGAGAAATCGTCTAAGTTTATATACACCATCAAGGATATTAGGACTGGCCATATATACAACTGAGTCCATGCGAAATTCCTAAGAAGGTTTAATAAGTGGGCCAATTAAGAAAAGAAATAGTTGGAAAAAAACATAAACCCATAAAAATACAAAACCAAAACTCAAAAAACAAAAAATACTTCTACACTAATTAATTTTTAGTTTGCACTTGAGGTTGGGGAGGGGATCCAACTTCAGACTTGATGGGCATTTAGCCCGTCATTCTTCAGACCCATCGGCCAGTCTGGCCAAAGTTACCAAACAGAAAAATCAACTCTATTCTTGTTGGGCGTTTGGACTGATAGAAAAACCAACATAGGCCAATCAGGAATCCTAGGGCTTATGTTCAAGTCAAGAGGGGAGAAATGTCAGATTCTGGTGGTTGATTCAAAAATAAACCTTCAACAACCATCAGATCAGGCCAATTATCCTTTCAATGCTTGAGTTAACACCTATTGCAATTATACAACTCAGGCTGATTATCTCAATGACAATTTGATCAAGTAAGTTATCAGGTGCTCAGCCCAAATATGCTCACATATTATGGCAGATTCTGATGCATCAAATCTTGGCAATTGGTCCCAATTATCAAAACACAAACCATTCAATTGTATATGAAATAATTTGAAGAAGACCCAAAGTTACAGTTAAAGGTCCCATGTACAATTAAACGAATGAACAACGTTATCAATTTTCTGCTTGAGGGCAAATTTTGTATGTCAATATGCATAATCATCACAATAGCACTTATGTGGACCACCCAAAGGGGGTTACTTAAGGCTATCAAGGAAGAGGCCTGTTGACGTTTCAATTAGGGGTGCATCATTATCTTCAAATGAGGCCAAATTTTCACAGAAGGTGTGTATCATCAGCAGTATGATGAAACTGAAATCCTGAAGATCTTAGGAAAACTTTGCATACTTTTATCACAATTTTTGTACCTGAAATCCTCCCAATTTTGAGAGTATTTTGCCACCAATGAACCTAAGAAAAGTTTTCAGTTGTAGGCCAAATTGAGTGTCAAAATAGCTGTTGAAATTTTGTGCTGGATGTGGCCAGGAGATGCCCTAGAGGTATAAATACCAGCGCCTGGCCTAATGACCATGATCTGATAAATAGCTTATAATAAAGTTATATTTACATTATCAATCTCCTAATTTTCTCTTTTGAATCCTTCCTCTGGAGAAAGTGTCAACAAACTGGATAGATTAAATTCTCAGTTTGTAAAGAAGCCTGCTTGGAATAAGTTCCTGAACCTGAAGTAAAAATTATGTCCAAATTTTGACCAGAAGAGTCGAGGTGAATTAAATAGGCCTAGTGAGTTGTTAAATGGTCTGAATCCTGTAAACTACAGGCGCTATAGAGGATCAACCATTGGAACTTCAGCCTGAATAGATGTTCAGGATATTCATTTCCAAGCGAGCGATCCTCAGATTTCGACAGTAGTCTTCTATTCATCTTCCCTTTTCTAGAAGCTCTCATTCATATTGAATCTCATCCTAATTCCCCCTTTTTGCCAATTGGTCAACATTTCAATTGACTATTATTTGCATACCTCTTTTTGTCAATCTTGAACTCATCTCAATTCCCCATCTGATCTGCCAGTATGGTTAGCGTGTTGTCTAGTCATATCAACTTCCCAACATTACCCCCCTTTGACTAGATGATAAGCTCTTACTATTTGTATGTTCAAATGAACTTTGCGTGAGCCTGGTTGATGATCTGGCCCTCTGCAGGTTCCTTGATGGTGTAGACATTCATGCTGGTCTTCTTGATTATCTCAACCAGGCTGACCCAGATGCTGGAGAGCTTGTTTTTCCTTCTAAAAATGTGCTGGTCGTGGAATAAAACATGGTCCCCTACAGCAAACATTGGAAGTCCGCTTCCTCTCTTCTGATCAGCTGCCTGATCGCGAATCTTCTTGGCCAAACTGGTAGAGTAGGCTTCCAATTTCAGCTTTATCAATGTATCCATAAGAGTCTTCAAATATCCCTGTGGGTCCACCCCCAGTATCCTCTACACACGAGTAAAGCAAGGCAGGAAGAGCCGGATGTCAACCATATAGCAGTTGGAATGGGCTCTTACCAGTGGACAAATGATAGCTGATATTATATGCGAACACAGCTGTAGGTAGAAGGGCACTCCATTCCAAGGGTCGATCCTTTACCAATTTGTGAAGTATGTTCACTAGGGTTCTGTTAACCCACTCCACCATTCCATTTGATTCTGGATGATATGGGGTGGTCAAAACCCTGTGGATCTCCATCAACTCATTCAACTTTGGAAGAATGTGTGAAGTGAAATTGGTTCCATTATCCGTTAAAATGAATTGTGGGCAGCCATGTCATTGTATAACACACTCCATAATAAATTTGGCAGTGGTGACCGCGCCCAAGTCATTAATGGCCCTGGCCTCCACCCATCGAGTCAAATGATTGATGGTGATGATTATATACTTGGATCAATTGGTGCTAGTTGGTAGAGGTCCCACTACATCAATGGAAATGGTGTGCCAGGCAAACGGGGCTTAACCAGCTGGTATGTGATTTTCTTGTGAAATGGTTTTTCCACTTGACACTTATGGCAACAACTAACTATTTCCAATACGTCATAATGCATGCTCTCCCAGTAGTATTGGGGTCACAAAAACTCCAGCGTCTTCTGCAATTTTCCATGTCCTACAGCCCGATGAGCATCCATAATAATTGAGGGTCTAACTGAAGGTTTAGGGAAACTCAGCGTTGAGTCTCTGATCTGCTTATATATAGTTCTCCCCCACATAGGAAAGTATCTGCCCTGAGTCCATCCAATACCTTGATCGCCTGCGGAGGCTCATCCTGGTATTTTTTCACCACCATCTTCTCATACATTATATTGGCTAAATTTGCTGTGATAGCGACCATTGGCAGCCAGGAAAGACAATCCGCATTTTGATGTTTTGCTACTGGACAGTGTATAATCTCAAAATAGTACGCCTGGAGCTTCAGTGTCTAACATGTGAGCCATCCTTCCAGTTCACACAGATATTGTAGCCAGCGCAAGGAAGCGTGATCCATCACTGCTTGGAATCTTACCCCATGTAAATATACCTGAAACTGTTTGTAAGCATAGATCACCACTAAACACTCCCGCTCAGTCATGGTGTAGTTTTGTTCATGACAGTTCTAGCTTCGACTACAGAATGTGACAGGATGCTCCACACCATCATCATCCTTCTGGGATAATACTGCCCCTATAGCGGCGAGGGATGCATCCGTTTGCACTATGAGTGTTTGTCAAAGTTGGGATATTGCAAAATGGGTGCACTTGCTAATGTAGTTTGCAACACATTGAAAGCATTCTGGCATCATCCTGTCCAATCAAAAGAAGCGTTTTTCTTTAGCAACTCAAAAATTGGAGCTTGATGCAACTGAAATTGGGAATGAAACATCATTAATACCTGACCATACCAATAAACACCTGAATGTCCCGCTTTATTACCTGGGCGAGTCATCTTACTTATTGCTTCCACTTTAGCCAGCTGTGGTTTAAGCCCATTGGAATCCATGACAAACCCAAGGTATTATAATTGTTCTTTAATAAAATGACACTTCTGAGGCTTAATTTTGTTATTAGTGGCAGCAAGGTGCTGAAACACTTGTTCCAAGTGTGCAAGGTGCTCTGTAAACGTCCATGAGAACACATTGATGTCAAGGTAAACTAAGATGCAGGACAGCTTTAAATAACCTAAAATCATATCCATGGCACACTGGAACGTAGCCGGGGCGTTGCACAACCCTTGTGGCATGTTAGTCAGAGAATAACCCTCTCAAAGTGATGTCCAAACATTTCTCCCGTTCTGCTGATGGTAATTCGATCTGCCATTACCCTGAGATCAGATCCATGGCAGAAAAATAAGTCACCCCAACCAATTGGTCTAACGCATCATCAATCCATGGGAGAGGGTAGGAATCCTTCTTCATTACATTATTGAGTTTGCGATAGTCAATACCACTAAATTTAATCCATTTTATTTTCTTTACAATGAGCACAGGTGATGCACGTGGGATGTTTGACGGCTCTAGCATTCCTTGCATGATAGGTTTATCCACCTCGTCAGAGACAACCTCTTCCACCGCTTTTCAATGTCTAATAGGTTGCAATTGAATGGGAGGGTGATCCCTCATACTATCTGTCAGAAAATCAACTTTGGGCTCTGCTAGTTGGCAGGCTAACCAGTATGAAGATTATTCAGCCCTTGCCATTTTGCTTAAGGCGTTGGGGCTAGCAGCGCCAGCTAGCCCCTTGGCATGTCACCCGCGCCATTTTGGGGATCCCCTATACTCATTCCCTAAACAACGAAATTAATATAAACTTAAAGCATAATAATAATGAGCAAAGGGAGATATTTATTGAAAGGGAAGCGCCAGGTATTTATACTATTTACAAAAGGGCTACTGCACCCATCGCCAACCTATCAGCTCATCCACTGGTTCTTCCAGCCAACCACTTCTCTTCTTCTCTTTCTTCTTCTCTATTTACATTATTCTTCCCTGGCGTCGACCCTCTCTCTCCATCCTTCCTGATGCCCAAATTAGTTTTGGTTCATCCTCAGCCTTAAGTCACCGGTGAACCATATAAATAGATAATTTAATTAATTGTCAAATTTGATTTTGACCTTCAAGTTGATATAATTGCACCATAAATCACTTTGGTTGCTCACTTTGACTTGGAATATCTTGGCATCTTGCCAACATCTATTCACCTTTTATATGATAATAAATTAGGCACCTGAAACAACCTCGGCCGCCTCAAACTCATAATTTTTGGATCCGCCAACATCAGATCAGTACAGGCAGCGAATGTCTGAAGCAAAACATTGGCTTTTTCACCAAAAATCCCACAATGGACCACGAATGGCCGTTGGCATCAACCACTGATCCTGCTGACGGATTGGATCATCCTTGGCTACTAGTCACCAGTGATCCTTCTACTAATTTGGGGCCACCAATTGGCCCCACTCGAACCTAAAATATCAAACTCAGTGGAATACTAATTTCAGCTCAACCCAAATTGGGGAGCAACTAACCAGCAATCGAAATAAATACCACAAAATTCAGTCAATAAACCATTCTGCCAGGATTGGCTATATCATTCCAAATAACGTTAAATCATTGGAGGATTCCATCTGGTTAAAATCATGACACTATCCAATGTACCACCCCTTGAGCGCACCCCAAATCATGATTGTCAAATGTGAAAATATCCTAATACTTTTCAAATAGTGCCATGGTCTTATCTTGCTGTTCCGCCAATAATCTCATAAGCTCTTCCCATGGAACCACGGTCAATATGCTGAGCGATGAGCCTGACAGTAGTCTGAGATCCTCCCATGAGCCAAAATCATGAATATGGCGAACTTCCTCTATAGGAACTAAGTGTAGGTAAGCCACCACTTGGTGCCACTGAATTGTTAAGTCTTCTTCTTTAAGTTCGCTAGCAGCACTTTCACCTCCCCATTCCCAGGTAGCAGTAACCTGGAGCCACATGTGGTTCAAGCCACGAGTGCTGGTGAGTTGCCATAATTTCTCCATAAAGCCTTTTAGGGACATCAATTTTAAGTTCAGTCCCTACTATGCACTGGTGTCCAGATGGTAGGCTCAAAGTGCTCACTTTACAAAGCGGGATCCCTTTGTACTCATAAATCTGGTTGAGGAGGGCCCTGGTCCACTGCTTCAGTCATTGATAATGAACAGGAATCACTCTGTCATTGTGCGCTAGATTGATTTTACTAGATCGGACTGTATTCATTGGAATTCCACAAGAGATAAAATATTTGGGGATTTGTTGGCTAAAATAATAAGAGTTTCCTCCGCCATATTTATCAATACACCAAATTTCCTCATAAATGCCGCACCAATTAACATGTTATAGTTGTTATTTGGCAAAACCACTGCCAGAGCAGAAGCCTGGACTGACCCAAATCGTAAAGGCAACGCGCTATATGCTCCTTCAGACACAGTGCTATGCATTCCCATGGTCCTGTATACTACTCAATGGTCCACATCCATTTGCAACAGAAGTTTAGCCACCAACCAGGTAGAGACTATGTTCACAGGGGCTCCCATGTCTATGATAGCGTGGATTTTTGTATTTTTAACAAAAATGTTGCAGTAAGTACATTCTGAGTAAGAAGAACCATCAGTGTTTATCACATGTACGTTAAGGGCTTTGTGTTACTCGGAAAAGTAGGAAATGCCCTTGCCAACCTGAGGATACTCACTAGCAAATTTTCTCCACTGGAATGGCTACATTAACCCCTACTAAAGAGGTGATGTCCATTGAGGGAACCACGTTGCTGGTGCTAGTCTGTTCCAGGATCTGCCACGCATATGGCTTCTGTACATCCTGGCGGAACTCGGGGCTCTGGGGTGAACTTTTACTCTCAGAAGCAGAAGAAGGGGTATCTGATGGAAGCTGTTGGTATAACAAATCATCTAGTTGAGGTTCAAATTCTACCCGAAAAGATGTTTAGAAATTATCAGGGACAGCTGAATCAGACTTAGTGGAGGTAGAGCATTCCATCTCTACTCTGCTTGAGCTTTTCCCTGCTTGATTTTCTCAGTTGGCATTGCATACACTTGTGGTTTTCTAGGTCAATTACCCACATAATGCCCTCTTTGTCCGCACTGGAAGCAAGTGTTTATAAAAGGTTCACGTATATAGCTTGTGGTGGAAGGACCAGTTCAGAAGTTGCTGGTATGGTTCCAAGGTTGTGAACGAACTGGCGAAAAATACATAGGCCAAAAGGGGTCCATGACTCATATAAGGGACAAATATGTTCCAGCAGCTGATAACCCAGTCACTGCAGCCCATATCCTGAAGAGTTTAAAGCAGAGACAGCAGAGGTTTTTTGGGCTATGTTGGGGGTGCTGATCGTGGCAGAGAGTCGACGTAAGGTGTTCATGATTTGGATAAGTCTGGCATCTCCATCCAACACATGAGACATAGTGTTATATATTTCCCAATGTGGTTTGATAGCTGCCATCATTGATATACCAACATCCTTGGTGGATAAAATTTTAGCTCCAAGTAGGACATGTGCTTTCTCTGAGAAACACTCAGCAAATTCTAACAGGGTCTTGTTTTGGTGAAACTGTATAGTCATAAAGTTGGCTTTCCATTGGGCCATCTTAGTAGCGCCCCCAAACAGCCGGAGAATAATCATTTTAACTTATTCAGAGGATACTGAGCTATTTGGAAGATATCAGGTAAATTGATCAGCGCTTTCCACATCTAGAGCGGACAGCAACAGTTTCACTTTCCATCAATCAGAATTTCCTTCCACAGCAAATTCAAAACGCTTAAAATGACCATGTAGATTCCCATCATGACTGAAAGGAGGTAATTTTTTGATTTGAGTGACTTCACCTTGCTCCAGGTTCCTGCCGCAAGAAGAAGGCGAATTGGTTCTGGAGTGACTACAGGAACCATCCCTTTGTTCATTTTCATATGGCCAGCCAGACAGACTCAAATCCATCGAAAAGGACTCAGAAGAAGTGGTGTCATGCAGGGGGTCCATTGTAACGCCTGAGGGATATTCATTTGCTGATCCATAGCATTCTTCCCCCATATCGCCACTAACTGCCCACTTCCCCCAGCTCCAGCGTGCCTCACAAAATGTTCCTTAATCAACTGCTCCACTTTAACCAAAAAACATCTACACCGCCCATCCTGGAACTCCTGTTGCAGCGTTTCATACTGATGTTGCAACTCCCAGCGGAATTCCCTCTCAATGTTCAGTTTCTGCTCCACAGCTTGTAATTGTGAGAGGACATCTTCAATTATGTTTTGCAGGTGGGCTTGCTTCCAGCTAGTATTATCCGCTTGTTGATTGGCGTCATTTATTTGTTAAGGAGGGAGGCTTGTTCCTGTACCAAATCCTCATTAGCCCATCTAAGGGTATCAAGGCGCCTTTGCATGTCTGCATACTCTCTTGTCTCACCATTTAGAAGAGGGAAGGCTTTACGGTCCTCAGCCTGGCTAACAACTTTTAGTTGTGTAGTCTGAAGGATTGGCTGGAGATATTCAGGAGACGTTGACCAAAGGATAAGCATGTTATTTGCCATTTGCTGGTTACTCTATTTAATTTAAAGTTGGGTTAATTCAGCTGATAAAGAGCCAACTTGGTCCTCCACTTGCCGTTCCATCAGTGTCATTTTTTCCTTAAGCTGAGCAATCATAGCTTTGAAAGCTTCCGCCAATTTGGCTAGCTCCATCATAAATCGCTCAGTATTATTACCCAACGTTGTTACATCCTGAATCCACTCCACCAATAGGCCATGCCGATCCAGCAGTTCGCTTATTACTCAAGGTAATTCTAAATTTAATTGTGGTACAAAAATTTCCAATTGACGGTGGACGTCCCCAACAAAATGGTCCATCTGTACAAGCGCCCCTTGTACCTCCAAAAACAAACTATTGAGGCGGTTGAGCAGGAGGCGGGTATCATTTTGCTATGCTTGAGTGAACCGTAATACATCCCCAATTTCTATATTGTGGTGAGCCAGCACATGCAGTATCTGGCAAATTGGTGGTTGCACATAAGCGACTAGATATTCCTCAACTCAGTGGATACCAAGGCGGCGAGCTAACCCCATTGTAGTCACATCTAAACAAGACAAATACAGGGTGTAGCGATTTTCTTGGTCTTGTTGGTTATAAAATAAATTCAGAGCGTTTTCCCCAGCCTCACTTTCTATAAATGATATCCATGCAACAACCACTTTATAATATCCCACAGCTGCTGAGGAGTCACATTTGTGGAGCGCCCTTGTTGGTTGGTAATCAGCTCAGGGAAATTTTCTAATTGTAGATTGATCACACCTTCATCATCCCTGGTTCAGTTACATTAATAATGTCAGTTCATTGTTAGGTGCTTCCCATGCTTCTTCAGCATACTGCGCACAGAATCCAATCAAATTTTTTTGAACAAATGAGGGCTCATCATCATATCATATCATTGAAGAACTACAGTTGACCAGTGGCCCCCTGTAGTGAGCACCACTGTTGGTTCTTGGCATATAGGCTTGATTCCGCCAAGTCAGTTTGCACAGGGTATTAGCCACTGAGCAACCAAATAGGACAGTATGAAGATCGCCAACTTCCTAATAAAACTTGATAAACTATATATGGAGCTATTGACCCTTATTTTAACCTTTTACAAATATAGATCGCAGACTTATCTTCAACCACTTAATCACCAGGAAAAGGCCTACTCTTCAATCCTCCAAGTGACTCTTTATATCTATGTTCTCCAAACCAGATGCATCCTTGGCTTGGTAGTCTTCTACTCGTCTTTCCTTTTCTAGAAGCTCTCATTCTTATTGAATCTCAGCCTAATTCCCCCCTTTTCACCAATTGGTTGACATTTCAATTGACTATTATTCATATACCTCTTTTCATCAATCTCGAGACTTGCCTCAATTCCCCCTCCAATCTGCTGGTATGATTAGCATATTGTCCAGTCATATTAACTTCCCGACATTCAGTCTTAATTTAACACAACAAAATGAGTTCTCAATATCTAATGATTCTCAAAGCATCTAAATAAATCACCAATAAATTTTTAAGGATAATTTAATGGAACAGCTTCACGTCATGCTCCCCAACCAATTGGGTTAACTATCTCAATACAGCATTTTTAAGAGTTTTATCAATGACTATTGCTGAGGATCATTCTTTAACTAATTTGATTTAATAGGATTTACTTGAAAATAATGCTGAAGATCAATCTACAACTATTATTATATTAAGGATTTCAATGGACAATTTGATTTTATATCTATGATTGCCAGCGGACATTGTTGAGAGTTTTTCATGCTAGGGTTACTTTCAGACAATTCTGAGGATTTCTGGGATAGATGTTGAGTTGCCAGTGATTTACACTAATAGTATTTCATGAGTTTCTGGAAAATTATGCTAAAGATGGTTAAGATTGGAGCCTTACCTATGCATTATTCCTCATGCTACCCTCATAATCCAATATAACCTCAGATCATATGAAAATTAGTTGGGTGGGCTGATCAGCTATAAAAGCCCCACCTTTTTATCTAAATAAAGATCTACATTTGCCTATTCTTCTCTTTTTTAAGTTATTCATTACTAGAAAGCCTGGATAGCAAGAGATCCCCAAGGATTAGATTCTGAGTCAAGAATCTAGGGAGTGTTCAGTGCTACCACTCCCCCTGACGCCAATGAAGGCAGCGTAGCAAGGGGTCAACAGTCCTCATACTGTTGATCCTGGCACACTAGCCAAGTTCCTGAACCATTAAAAATGGTGAGTTTTCAACACCATACTTAACAAAGGTGTTCTTCATTAGTTGGTACAGCGCACATTGTACCTCCTCCAGTTTGATATTGTATTTTCAGCTCAGCGTCTTGTCATAAAGGCCTTAGCCATGTTGGCTCAACGTAACAGTGGGAGCCAAGACAGTCCGTCAGCATTCTGTTGTTTCATATTGGCAGGTTCTGAATCCAAAGTTGTACACCTTTAACTTCAGCACCCAGCGCTAGTCATCGTTCCAGCTCCTTTTTAGGTTCTGTAGCCATCTGAGGGAGGAGTGGTTGGTGACCACCTTGAAGTTCACTCCAAGAATGTAAACTCTAAACTGCTTGAATGCATAGATCACCGCTAAGCATTCTTTCCAAGTAACAATGCAATTTCGATCATGCATGTCTGACATCTGGCTTCAGTAAGCTATTGGATGCTCTACCACTTTGTTGATCTGGGAAAGCATGGCCCCTATGGCGGTGAGGAATACTTCCATTTGGATTACAAAAGGTTTTTTCAAAATTTGATAAATGAGCATCAGCACTGAGGCGAGGCATGTGCAAAGTCAATCAAAAGCCAGCTGACAGTTTTAAATCCACTAAAATTGGGTCTAATCCTTCAAAAGGTGTAATAACAGTTCCCCTTACCTTACTTAAGTTCTCATTAAAAAACGCTTATGATAGCTGATCATCCCTATGAAGACCTGGATGTCCTGCTTGCTGGTCAACGTTTTTATCTTCTCAATGGCCTCCACTTTAGCTAACTGGTGCTGTAAACTCTGCTGTCAATAACAAAGCCCTAGTATTCAAGTTGTTCCCAGAAGAAGTTGCATCTCTTAGCCTTGATTTTAAGTTTGGAGGCAGCAAGGTGGCGGAAGTCTTCCTCCAGGTGTTGTAAGTGCTTTATGAACGCTATTAAAAACTTCTATGTCATATAAGTATACCAAGATGCAAAAAATTTTAAAATTCCCTAGTATGCTGCCCATGCCCATTTGGAAGTGACAAGGACACTAAATACCCTGAGGCATTTTCATGGAATAAAACAGCCCTTGAGCCGTTATTATAGCGCATTTTTCCTGTTGTACCTGGGAGCATTCTATCTGCAAGTAGTTGGAATTTAGAACCATATCGGAGAAGTATTTTGTTTCACCTAGTTGGCTGAGCGCATTGTTGGTTCTTAGGAGATAATAAAAGTCCTTCTTCGGTATGTTGTTGAGTCTCTGGTAGTTATTTACCACTTAATTAGACCCATATTCTTTTTACTTTAGGACCTGTGATGCTCATGAGCTCTTAGATGGTCCCAACATTCCCTTCTGGATCAGCTGATTGATTTCTTTGTTGACAACTTCATCTGTCGCCTTAGAATAATAGATAGGACAGAGAAAAACCAGCGGGTTTCCAGTGTCAGTATGATGGAGCACATCTTAGGAACACCCCAAATTGAAGTCATTTATTGCAAAAAAAATCTTTAATTGTGAATAAATGTCATTGCCCAATCTTTTTCATCTTTTATCAAAAACCAGGGATTTTTAAGGTATTACTGAGTGGAAAGCCTTTTGACCCTATTCTTCCAGCATGAACTCGAATAGTGCCATTAAATCATGTATGCCTTGCACTTCTTACATCAGTAATATGTGGAGGAATGTGATAAATTTGGTGCCGTTTCACCTGGATCAGATATAGATAAAGGTTAGATAGTAATATGCTAATCTTTTCATGATATGAGATGATGAGTTAAGTGCTACTTGTGGTTCTTTGCGCAATAAGTATAAGGATGCATACAAAGCGTAATATAGACCTGACATTATTTCCAGCTTGATTTGTATTTAATATGACTTAGTGGACAGGTGGAATAGTCAGTTGTTGACCATCACTCATAAAAGTGCCTTCTGATTTAAAGATCTGATGAAGTAGATATTAGGTTTGAATATGCCCCTTTTTGATAACTGATGGGTATTATTTCATTCTCAAAGGCTAGATTATGAACAGTGGAGCTTGGCTCATGGTTGCTAGCCTCTTCATGTTAATACATCAGGATGCTCTAGTCAATTATAAGTGACATTCTTTTTGAAATTGGTTTTGACTCCATAAGTTCTCATGAAGGAGTTCTAATGATACTATTGTAATGGGTGTTTGATAAGACAATCACGGTAGATGATATAACTATGGAACTAACCCTTAGCGGCACCATGCTGTAGTCATCAAGAGAAGTAGTTGAGTCAGGCCCCAAAGTTCTGTACTATTTGTGGTGGTCAAAATTAGAGATAGCTTCAGTTTCATGACTAGCATAGCCAATATGATATTAATGGGCGCCCCTCTATCTACTATAGCCCTGACCCAAACTTTCCTATGCTGATATCAATGCATGTACACTTAGAATATTAATATTAATGGTTTTTATCATGTGTAAGCTAAGCTTGTCAGCCTTTCCTGGGTAAAACTGTAGTTCCTCACAGATCTGGTGGCTATAGTTCTTCAATTCTCCAATGGAATAACCATGATAACCCCTTTTTTAGTACTAGCATATCTCCAGAAGCAACTGGTAACTTGTATTCTCCAGCTGCTGTATGTAGGGCCATGAATCACCTCTGTGGTCTGTTCTATATTGTTCTCTTGGCGTGAGTTAGTGGTAAATGCTAATATGTCATTGTCAAATTATGGATTGAAGAGTTGAGGACATTGTAGCGTCATATCTTATCTAGGGAATATGTTAAGATCCAGAGGAAATAAAAATCCTATTTCTAATTCGCCTACTCTTCTCCTGTTCTTTGGTATCTACAGCTCCCACATGGTGCAATTTGGGTTTGGGCCCCTTGGCATTGCTTGACTAGCATAGTACCCTTTCATGCTACATAGGTGGCATATATGTTAGATGTCAAGTCTTCTAGGTCTGGTGGTAATTATGCGGTTTGTTTTGGTATCCTGATAGGGAGGCTTGCTTCAGATTTCTCAATTATCATGATATTTTTATTGTGTGTGTCAAAGGTTGAAGTATTACAGAAGTAATAGTTCGTCATCTGTGATAAAAGTATATTTGAAATTTAACACAGGTATTATGAAATGATACAGCTCTTTGTAAGGGTTATAAGCGTTGTGCAAGGCAAACTGTACATTGTAGTTGTTCAAAACTACTATGCTGTTTAGCATCAGAGCCTTGAGAGAGGAGAAAAAGTAAGGTTCTATGATTTGTTTGTTTGTTTTTTGAAAAAAAAGTTGTGGAAGGCAGTCTTCCTGGTGTTCTTCAACTCTATTTCTCTAAATTCTTTTTAAAATGATGTCCTTTGCATTCTAATAAGACAGCTTGTTTTGCTATTATTGGGATTCACCAGCTCTTTGATATCCAGGTCCAAAAAGTTCATTAAAATAGCCAGATTAGCCTTGTCAATAGCGCCATCCATGCTAATATCAAACAGTAACAAAAAGATGTATATGTTCCCTTTTTTGTTGAATTTTGAAAAGCAGATTAAGTTGATCCTATAACTTCTGGCGTCCTCAGTTGCTCAGCTGAGGACCCTTAGTGCAGTTGGGAGATTTATGTGACAATTCTTATGCCAATATTTATGAAGGTTGAGTTGATGGATCAGCAGTTGGCATAGGGTGAGCTGGTGTTTCAGTGCATTTGGCTGATACAGTTATGGTAGCGTGGATAAGAGTTTCAAAATAGCACTTTGTGTTGTTCTTAATTGGAAGGCAAGGTCAGAACTGCTTGCATATTTTTTTAATGAATGCCTTATTGCCTTCAGATTTCAAGTCCATCAGGCTAGATTTGTGTGCGTTGGTGAAGTTTTTTTTGAATTTCTGTCTGGAGGGCGCTGATGGCATGCACAGAGTTCACCCCTGATTTTATAAAAAAAATTAATTTGTCAGAGAATTATTGGAGTTTTTGCTCCATAGATTGCTTGACCTCGACCAGCTTTAGCTCCATAGTTGTGAGATGGCTTATAAGGCAGCGTTAACCTTAATGAGATGTCTAATTTCAGGCTATAGTAAGTGCTAGGTCATTCAACGAGCTAAAAGGCCAATATGAAATGTTGTACTATTGAGTGGCGCCATTCAAAGTTCCTTTGATGGTGCTGAGCTTGTCTTGGCCAGCCTTGGCATTCTTCTCAATTTCTTTAATTTGGTTGTGGTAATTAATCCCCATGCCTGAGAGGTAACTGAGATGACATTCAATTATTCTACTAAATGTTTTATGATGTGAACCAGCTAAGTGTGGGATTTTTGGTTGATGGCATCCAAAATTGTATGCCATACCACTTCGGATTTTAGTTGTTTCTCAATATGATCATTGTGATGGGTTACATTGGCCATGTATTGTGCTGATTCCCTGGAGTGGTCAAATCTTGCCAAAAATGTGAACCAGATTGCCATTCAGCTGGTCACAAAGCTTGTCTACATCTATGTTTGGCTTCACCTGCCAGGAGTGAATTGTGTAAAACAACTGAGTGAACCTCTAAAAAGGTGCCATTCAATTGATCTGCAGTATTTGGTTGTCTTGGCGTTGAGCCTCCACAAAACTTAACTATTCCAATAATCTCTATGTTCTGCCAAGCTAGGGTCTTCATGGTCTAACGGATAGGTGGCTGTATATGTTAAGAAATCATCTCAACTATTTGTTAATGAGTAGCGATCACCTTAATTATGGCATACATAGTTACCACATAAAAAAATGGTAGTTTGTGTACACATAGTCATGATTCTTGTGACTGATAACATCCTTTAAGTGGACTTCATTGATAGCTTTGATGGAGAGTAAGTACTCATGGAGGAGCCATTCTATGACCTTCTTAACATGTTTAGAAAACCTTAGATATCCAGCCTATAGACTGGAAGGTTGACATCCTGACAAGGATGAACTGCATAGTGGTAGTAGCATTATCCCTGTTTCTGAATTGCTGAGGTGGAGGTGGTCATGATTAGATTCTTCTAAGTCCATGGGTGAAGGGGGTGCTTGTCCACAAAGCCAATATCAAAGTGGCTGAAATCTTGACTCATTATTAACTGGTTTCTTATTTCTTCTATGATATCGTTTAAAAGTGCCACCTGTAGTGAGCACTATAATGTTGCAATTGGAATTAAAACAGGTTAAGATTTTCAACAGAAAAATGTTGCACTTCAAGAGGTATACCTGTATAAAACTATACCACAAAATAGATAATTATGTTGGGTGAATCTAGGCTTTTATTGATTATATATTTCAATTCTTCAGCAGTTTTTTGTATTTCCAGTATTAAAGATCCACAATGAATGTATAACTTGAGTTCCTCTGAAGATGCAAGAGTTAAATCAATATTGTATCCAAGAATTTGCATTCCCGCGTTCCCTTTTCCAATATGCATCCCCTCCAATATATAAACTGAAGCCTTTTGGATAAAATCCATGTGTCAGCCTTCTCTGAAGTACCCAAACCTTCATTTGTTTCCTCCTTATGAACTTCTAAAAGGCTCTTGACGCTTCTGAAGGGACTTTTTGGTCATTCAACCAATGGTTGGGTACATCTTTAGGGTTTGGTGGTTGTCAGGTCAAAGATCATGTACATTTTAAATATGGTGAAAAATCGGTCAGTCAGAACATTTATGGTAATTCAACTGAATAACTCTGGTAATTTTTGTGGCTAATGGGAACATCTATGGTGGATCTGGATAGATGGTTTCTGGTAATTTTTGATCAATGTGAGTGAACTATTTTAAGGAATCAGTTTAGTTGATTTAATGAAAATTGATCCGCCAAAAATTGGACTATATGGCAAATTAATTTGCAATACTTGTATTTGGGTCAGAATATATTGATAGATTGTCCAATGGCGGATTGATGGGAATTGATCTGCTTAAGGACACAGACAGCAGGGCAATGTGGTCTGTGGTAGTGTTGAGGTATATAGGTCATTTGGGATTTATTACTGGAGTCAATGCTGCTTGGTTGTTTAAACACATGTCTCAATAATGTTAGTACTAAAGGATTAAGGTATTTTATTGTCACATTTGACCATCTGTCAAGATGATCAATACCAAAAATCTGAGTCAAGTAGATGCTACAAGTACCATAGAATTTATCTTGAGTCAAGTGATATATTAACTTGAATGCCTGAGAGTGTTAATCAACAATAGTTGGACCAATTTTACCTCCTATGTGATAACCAGATTAAACAAACTAATTGGAATTAGGGGCTTGGTATCTGTTCCATATTAACCAGAAATGAATGGATTGGTAAAAAGGGTAAACAGTACCTTTGAAGCGACACTATGAAAACTGACTTTAAGGAAAATATCCGTTTAGACATGCAACTTGAGCTCAGTAACCTTTGCTTACAATATAAGCCATCATATAACTACTGATAAAACGCCGTTTGGACTTTATAAGGAAGAAAGGCTGTGTTACCACCAGTTTTCTACTCAGCACATGAGCTAGCTTTGAGGATGAGTCATGAACAAAAATTGAACAAATTGGTCAATATTCTGATTGATTTATAATCTCAAGAATTCAATAAACCACTGAAAAAAGAATATAAGCAAAGAAACAAGAGAATCAGTTCAACCTGCCTTTAAATAATTCAATACAGGCGATAGGGTAGCTTATTGTGGTACAAATGGATGTTATTTAAGAAAACAAGTTAGACGCCCTGTGGTCTAAATCTTTTTTATAATTGTCAAGTCATTAATGGTCAGCTATAAATTCAACCCATAATCAAATGTCATAGTATTAATAGGGCCATAGTAATTAGTTAAAGTCTTGGATCTAAAAGTAGTAAATAACATACTGTATAAAAATAATTGAATGAATATTGTGATATATTACACTTTATGTTTTTTCCTTAGTGACCTTGATTTTGTGCGGTTATCTACTTACAACGTCTCTGAGGGAGGGGGGTTTTACCAATATTGTTGTGAAAAATAACCAAGATGACATTAAATTTTAAATTTCGTTTGAGGTAGGCTGACCAGGGGATGGACAAACCAATACTCAATGAGAAAAAGAACGAAATGAATGAAAGAATGGAACAATAAAACAAAAACAAAAACAAAAACCTCCAACCAGGCAGGAAGTGGAACACCGCAACCCACCATGGCAGGGGTTGAGAGGGGTCAGGCAGCTCTTCTATGGACATATTATTTAAGATGGAATTATTATGGCTGTATAAACGGACAAAAGCAGATAGCCAGGGCGTTGGGACATCAGCGTGGTGGGGGTGGATGGCGGTGAAAAATGGGTTAAATCTCTTCAAGATCAGCTTGGAAGACAGCCTCAACTAATTCTGTGAGTTGATGATCAGCTTAAATGTGGGCATCAGGGGAGTTGGGCCAAATTGGTTATAATTTGGCAGGTAATCTTAGCAGATGGGTCAAAATCTTCTAGTTTTGAAACATGCATGACAGCGTATAGGGCATCCTCATACAATTTGTTGGTTTTGTCCTGTGCTGCTTTGGGTAAATCATGGGGAATACAATTGTGGTCAGCCCTTCATGGAATTGAGCCATTGAATGGGCCACAACTTTGTGGAGGTCTGGGCAATGGGGTGAGGCCACCACTGCTAAGGTGATCTGGTGGTCACTTTGGTAGGGGATGGCATTGGGTTTAGAAACAAATTGTTTGAGGGATGGAACTTTGTCAAATCAGAGTTGTAAAGTTTGGCATATTTATAATCTAACAGGCCAAGAGGTTCACCAGTTTTCTCATTTTTAATAACGTTACCTGTTTCAATTCAGCCAATAAATCCCATGGATTTTTGTTCAAAAAATAGTGGATGAAGAATTTTTACGCGGGTAGTAGTTGAATGGGTTGCTTGGGTGCAAATGGTGGTCCAGGCCTGACTCTGATTGGCGTGGGTGAAATTTGGTGGGTTAATATGAGTTGGTGTTTTGGTGGGGCCAATTTCCCAATCTGGCCCATTAAATGAGAACATTGGGAGGGGGCAACAAAACGCCCCATTTAAATCCACTGAATAGGGCTCAGAAGCCACACCAGAGGAAGTGGCTTGGGGCAGTATTTTTTAAATGGTCAAATCTAAAACATAGGGGACAGATTTGGTGACTATTATCCACCTGAGCCCAAAAGAAATGCTCAGGTGCTGCTGTGATATGAGCATGGGGGGATTTGTTGGGCTATGTCAGGGTGGTGTGGGATTATAATGGCAGTGGCGCAAGGTGCACCAAGACGCTCTGCACCATAAGGCATGGTGAAGACAAGGTTGGGCTGTATCCCTTAAGCCAGAAGCCCCTCCAAAATTGATCATATAAAATCTGGGGTGGGAGGTGAGATGGGATGGATGCAAAGGACACCACCAATGTGGTGTCTGAATGAAGGCTAGTATGGTTAGTAGGGATGGGAGTATTTTTATAAATAAGGGAAGTTAAAGCCGCTACTGCAGAATTTTCCTCCATCTGGAAGATTATGTCATAATAGACCTTAATTGGGTGGAAATTGATAAAGCTAGCTGGCACAAATGCAGAGGTGATCAATTCAATAATTATCTTGTCAGCATATGGGAATAAATGATTATAGTCAACATGTCAGCAAAATTGGATAATGGAACAAGGGAGGATGAGAGGATGGGGGCAGGAAGGGTTTATGCGCTCCAGGTGGAGCGCTAAGTCCCATAGGGGGACAAAACAGCCAGAAGAAGATGGCAGGCTATTTGACCCCATACAAACACATTTTCATGCACGGCGGTAAACGCTAGGTGGTGGAGCACTGATACCCCACATTGGAGCAGCAGGCAGCATATCCACAGACATATAATAGGAAATGGGTGTAGCCAGATGGCGGTGGCAAAATAAACTTTTTCTTTTATAAAATTCGCTCAAAAGTGAGATCAAACAGAAAGAAAATTTTACCAAGATGACATTGAGTACAGACTTTATTAATATCAAGTAGTGAAAGAACAATGCAAAATTATACCTAATTTTTACTAAACAAGTGAAGTTATAAAATGCATGTCATCCATTCAATAGAGAAACTGTCTATACATTTGAATAACTTAATTTCTGGATCCCTTAAAGATAATATTACTATATAGTCTTGTCAATCTGTGGGGTGTTGGTATTTTGTATACTTGCATTATCCAGCTGTGACAGATATATTTTAATTACCTTTTTTACTCTACTTTGGTTGCCATACAAACTAGTAACTTTAATGGATGTTGGAGTTGTTTATATCCAAAAAAATATTGTTTGAAGATGTTATCCTATGAATCATTATTTATATTATTGTATGGCTTTAATTCTGGTAATGCATATTAATGGCCTGTCAAGGGATATCTCTGGTAATTTTAGTATGAGAAAAAAATTGTTTGTAATTAAAGCAACAAATAAATTCCTTATGTGAATCAATTGGGTTGTGTTGTATATCAACAAAGGTGATTGAGTTACTGAAGCATTGATAACGCTTTTTTAGTACTTTTTTAGTACATTGATAACGCTTTTCATGAAATAAATTGTAGATTACCTTGGGTGATGCAGCCTACTTTAAATAGGTAATTGTTACATTCCCTAAGTATGGCCAATAACTCATATTGTTTAATTTACTGGGGTTGGTTAAAGACATTAGAACGCTTAGTTTCAGAAACCAGACCAGGAAGGGTTGTAATATATTCAGTAACAAACTCCAACTAGATAGATGTATAACGAAATATGAAATTCTTTATTTATATGATTCATCAGGGGAAGTTTATTAACAATGAATGACATTTATGATAAAGGGTACAGACTAATAATTGAGCATTAAACTTATCTATATAATTCCCCTTGATTATTCAAATAAAGACAAGATATGATGTTTTGGTGCTTTTTTTATTACTTGTAAAGTCAAAGAGGGTAATACATCTTGTCTATTTTCACAAGAAATCAGTAAGAATATACCTGAGTGGTTTTGGAAACACTTTAAAGAAGACATGAATGGGTAGTTATATACATAAAATTAACAATCTCCTTTATTCTTATATCAAAGTCAGAACCTATTCAGTAAAATTACAAAGAAAGTCTATAATTTGGCTTGTATATTAAGTTTATATATTCTATTACTTTAACATAACTGATAGATAATTCAAGGGCGGTTAGTTATGGCTGGCTAGGTGTCAAAACGTGCTTTTCAAGAGTCATCCTAAAAGGATTATAAGCTTGTCAGTGACGGTTTCCATTTCAAGTTGAGAAGACAACAGTTAAATTGATTATTAAACTTATTTAATATCCTTTATAAATATAAGCTTTTTAGTGATAATTGCTATTTCAAGTGGAGGTGCAACAATTGTGTTGATCACCACACTAATGTAATAGCATTGTAGTATATAGAATTGATATCTTCTATCATAAGAGGATATAGATTTTTGAACTATCATTGTGTTCACTTCTTATGAAGTGTTTAGGCTTGATTCACCTTATCTATTTCTCAAATTACTTATGAGTTAGGACAATATCACTTGATTTAATAAGACCTTAATGCAGGTAAAGCACATGCAAAGAAAACTTGATTATGCTATATGTTGTCATAATCTAGAAGAATCGTTACTATGTTATTAGTTAATAACCTTATGCACTGGACTGGAAAAAGTTTACAATTAATCATCTAGCCTCATCTCAAAGCGCTTCCATATACAATTAGAGTTATTTAAGTTTATTAGCAATCATAGTATTCTTCCCCCATTCATATACATTGCAGACTGTAGCCACTATGTGGTGGGTATTACTCAAGATGGAGTAGAATTCTTTTTTAATTTTGAAAATTATGCCATTTCTTTAAATATTTATCTGAAAGCTTTATGAGCTATGGCTGTAAAAATCCCTATTTGGCATTTTCCATCTTTACCATAAGTTTTAAAGATGTACATGAGGCTAGTTCTTCTGTTTGTGCATTAGCCATAACATCAACTGGAACAGTTTCCATTCTTTGAAAACATCCTTTGCCATTAATGTTGTTTACACTGATATTTTATTCAGATATCATAAATATCTTATTATTTTATATCTACATTCACTAGTTAGATTTTTTTTGAATTATAATATCAAGGTGGTGGGGATAAGTATCCAATCAATCCAATTTGCATGTATTAATTGATAGCTGATGATATGGGGAAACAGATAGTAAATTAGGCTTCTATAACATTATAGCAAAAAAACATTTAGTACTTATATATTTTAGATGGTCTTATCCTATTAATAGATTCATGACATTTGGCCATCTTATATCTGATCCATACAGCTAACAATTAAGTCCGCAGGTAAAAATATCTTGAAGGTTTAACCCAAATAAAATTGTTAAAGCATTTTTCCTTCTGCTACTTTACCTGGAGCATAGATTGATGAGGTTCTATCTTTTTTTACTTTCTTAAAATAAAGAACATAATGAGAACTCTAACTTCTTTATGCAATATATAGTATATTCTTTTATATTTTTAGTTGATGCTTTGACTGAAAAACTGAATAAGTCATTTCAGTATTTTTGAATAGAAAAAAGAGTTAATAGACCATATTTCATCCTTTCTGAAAGTTCACTTACTTTTTTGTAGAGCAGATACATCAATCAGAGATCTTAAAAAAGGCACTTTTCCTATATAGTGACTTGTTAGATTATTTCCTTGATATGTCTAAAGTTTCAATCGTTAGTAATTTTAGCATACCTAATATGTTACCTAGATCCTGTGTTAGGATTGATACCTGCCAAGAGATAACTGTGCTGCTTATGAAAGTGCCTGAAAACCCACAATAGCAGCCACAGATTACAAGGTGGCAATCTTATTTTAGGTGTTGGAATTATCTGATATGTAAAAGGGGCTTTGGGTTTCATGCAGGGGTGAGAGTGAGGGTAATGTGTTTCTAGTACTCCTAAAACTAATATCTTAACAATTTGAAATGAAGTTTCCCCATTGTTCTTTTTCAAATGGAGTTATCAAGTGGATCTTCGCATGGTTTGAATCTTTAGCAGTATATTAACTGTGGTTTTTAGCTATAAGTATTTTGTAATTAAAAAATTGATATGGATTAAAAGGGGAATAAGGTTTATAATTGATTAACACCCTACCATTATCATGGTGCTGGTTTAAGGATTGGGGAGGTGGGGAGGTAGGCTTAAACAAATAACAATGACAAAATTGGAACAATTTCTATACTCATGATCTAAATGGTATTTTGAATGGTGTGTTTCAATATTGCGTCAAACAATTGGATTCACTCAGCTTTATTTTCTAGAGGTCAATCCTTGTTTATAATGTTTGATTCTGCTCTAGTTCATACAAACTCATTGACAATATTGATTCCTGTTGTTTAACTATTCTGTCCAATTTAGGTAATATACATGATTATTGAGAGTATTTTCACCTGGGGTTACTTCAAGTATCATTTTTTCAATTGAGAGTGCTCATATTTGAGACCACTGTTTATAAAAAATAATATGTTCCAGTTGTAATAGTTTTATGCAAAACTATAAATTTAATACAGAGCTTTCTGATTCTCTGTAAACAATGGTTTTATGGTTTAGAAAGAGTAAAATGTTTGGGATTATGAGTTGGGTGCAAGGTGGGGGAAGTCTGACAGAAGGGAAAGCATCTACCCAACGCTCATCACAGTGTGTCACAAATCACTTACTGGGACAATGACAATGCTTTTGAGTTGGTACCTCTTTTAGTTATAAAGGGATGCAAGGCTCTGTTCAAATTGATAGCTACAGTTGGAAACCTTACAATATTTTTGGATCTGCCCATTGTCATTATAATATATTAATTTAAATGAGTGGATAATTTGTCTATCACCCTGTAAATCCTGCTACCTTAATGGCTCTAGTTATTATGTTTGCATTATTTTCACCCATCCCATATAGTGATAAATTTTACATGGTTGGCTGATTAGGACTATTTTACACTAAGATGGTCTTTGCCCTATAATTAATCTGTGTGATTTATATGTCATCCATAGTGGAATGATGGCCATAGAAGCATTTAACTAGGGTAGTTTGAGGGTTAAGTGTCTTACTGCCCAAGTGGCTTTGCTACTTTTCTTTGTTATATCTAGTCACTTTACCCAGTCTTCCAAATTCTTCTCTTATCTCTTTTTAATTTTCTTAGACTATTATAGATATCTTCTTTTCTTTATCTGCTTTATTTTTGTTGTTCAAGACATATTAGTTATACCACCTTATACTTGGCTTATTTCCACTCACTGGTGTGCCATTGGTGCATTGCTAGACTCTGAGGCATATTTAGATTTTTTCATCTTGATATATCTGATGCTCTCACAAGTATCAAGGCAAACATTATTTTAGTAGCTGTTCTTACTACAGCTAGAACAATTTGGGGAATATTTTTTATGTATAAATTTGATGAAAGATACATGTTGCCATTTTCTAGAATTAATAAACCCTATCAGAGGAGTGTGGTGATATCCCTTTAACTGTCTATTCCAGGGCGTATTATAGCTATAGATCTTTTTGTTGCCAAAATGAAAAAAAGTTGATTTTTTTACTTTAAGGTTACCACTGTGTAATATGTACTCTAGTCCTCAACTAGTGATATTTTCAAGTAGTCATGTCCTCTATGGTTTTGGTTTTTATCACAAAAGTTATGCATTATTATAAGAAACACAGTCTATATTCAAATATGCTGGTCATTACCAGTTCCAGTATCTTTACTTTTCATAACTCGGTGTATTTTATGGTAAAAGGATGCTGTGAGGTCCAGGGGAGCCCAAATTTTGCATTGGTTAGTACTTGCAGTTCCCACAGAACCATAAAAATAATTAAGCAACTAGAAGTAAGGAGGCCCCAATGCCCTATATCTGATGGGGGGTCAACTATCTTAGTGGGGTCATGTTGGCTGCAATGCATGCTGAAATACTCAAAATGCCTTTATCAAAATGGAAATCTTAAAAATGCCATAACAGCAAATGTTTTTATTGGAGGATTATGGAAAATAGGAAACAAAATAGTCCAGTGCTCTCACTTGTAAGGGTACTGGCCTGTATATTGATAATGACCTTAAGGGTTTAGCAGCGATGTTCCTGGGCATTTCAACTACTTCTCTGGTTGCAGATTTTCATAGTTTCACAATTTGATGGGAAAGGTAAGATTGTGAAATTGTCATGAGGGTTGATTAAGTTGGAATGATGGGGCAAGATACTATTGGATGACCTTAATTTTACTTTTTAAATCTCCTAATTTAAATTGAGATGCGCCCCACCCACAGTGGTCTGGCACTCAACTGGTCTCAGAATTTATTAAATCAAAAAAGTGTGTTGGTAAAATACAAAAAGAGGAGTTGATATCAGTAGTTAGAAAATTGAGATTCATATCATAATCAAAAGACTTACCACAGAAATATTTAAAAGGGGATTTGTGAGGGGGTGGAAGGCAAGTCAGTAGGGCGTATGGCTACCAACCTGAAGGTTGCAGATTTGATTCCCGCCCTTTGCACATCGATTGGGGTGCCAGCCAAAGGAAGCTATTGGCGGTTAGTAGGTATATTAACACGAAAACCTTACCCATGACATAACCAGAAAAATCTGAGTCCCGATCTGGAGGTAAAAAAAACTTTCTATGAAAGAGTTGACCCTGCTCAGGTTTCATGTCAATAATTTCTTTCTCCATTTCAGTAATGTCCATCCCCTAGTCAGCTTGCCTCGAATAAATAAAAGGGGATTTGTGAAATTGAGAAAATAATTAGGAAAATGATAATGGTTTAAAAGAACTTGCTTGGAGAAAAATCTGGTATTTTGACTGTGTAGGTTAGTTTTCTACACACAATAGCGTAATTCTCTCAACATACAAACTGTTGGGTAATATAAGGATAAGAGCTGTTTTAGAAATAAGAGAGTAGAAGTCATTGGAAAGCCTTACAGTTGCATTATAGTCAAATCTGCTTTTTAAGTTTTTTGAAAGCCAAGGTCTAAAGTCCCTATGATGAGTTTAAAGGCAGTACTCACTGCTTCTGAGAAGCCATTTTGAATTTTATGGAATTATGCTATATAGTTAAAGGTTCCATTATAACAAAGGTAATGCATACCCCAAACCCCTGACTGAATAAAAAAGTGCATGGCTGATATGACTTACAAATTGTAGCCTTGGACCATCTTATTATAATTGTTGGATGTGACATATTGTCTTTTTTCTGTACTACAGTTGAATTTGAGTACAAGGTTTTTAGACTGAGCTACACTGGCTTACTACAGCTGAAGCTAAGTATAATTTTCTTATCAGACTCTGTCACCTATTTATTTCTTACTAAAAAGATATAATAGATAGATAATTACTTGTTGAATCTATCTGATAGCTCAAACTAAAGGTAACAAGCCAAAGGATTGAGATATTAAATTGAGCTTTTATTTGTTGATACCTAAATGGAACTGGTTATGAAGGGCTGTACCAGGATTTATGAGACTGAAGGTAAAGTTTTAGGAACCCAAAGTGCTAATAAATGACCTGGCTTCTTTTTGGGTATGCTATAACCCACAAAGAAAGCCATTATCCACAAGGCACCGCTGGTTTAAAGGGGCTGTGATGGCCGCGTTGGAAGGGGTGTTGAAAGGGGTCCAGTCTAGGGAATGGGTCTCCATTTACCATTTTTTTATTTATAGTAACAAAGATTAAAAGTTTTATAATAAATATTTTATTATAATAAAAGTAAAACTAGGTAAAAGAATAACCCAACACTACCATTAGCAGGGTGCTGGGTTTTATGGTGTGATGGGAGGGGAAACGTTACTGAGCTAAACATGGAAATTAGGAACTGTAGCAACTTCAAACACCAATTTCTGAAGATTTGAACCCCAATGTTAAAGTTGACATTATTGGTAATCTATAATTCGCTTGATTGCTGATATTATAACCATAAGCCAAATTTCTTTTTTTGATTATCTGGATATTGCTGATGGGTTTTAGGCCCATTTTGAAACTTTCCTCTTCGATCTTTTAACAAATTTTGACTTATGAGGTAAGTTTTTGCTTCTCAGGTTGGTTTTAGAATGAACCACCTGTTAATGGTGGGGCATGTAGGCCTTGGAAGAGATCTTCTTAAATTTCTAAGTCTGTTTAAAAACCGTTTTAAATTTCTTTAAAAAAACCTTGAAAACTTTAAGACTTGCATATTTGGGTTGAGGAGCAGATGGGTACAAGGCACAAGGCAAACAGGGAGGGACAGCAGCCACCCATCTCTAATCCAGGGTATGCCCTAGGTCAGAGATTTGGTTGATGGACTAGGACTTAGGAGTTAAACTGGTTTGATATAAAGTGGTGCATGACCCTATCCAGCTTAATAGCTGGAGGTAAGGCCCTTACAAAAATCTTTTCAACTTATATATCTTGGAAAAGTAGTATTACCTTAATAAAAATTTTAGAACGGCATTATTAAGGTGAAGCTGATTAGATAGCCTCATATATAAAGTTGGGTGGAACTGCTAGCAAATTTTCAAGTAATGTTTGATAGGGCTGTAGATTTGATTATCCAATTAATTAAGAGTAGCCTATCATGCCAGCTGCTCAGCCATTCTAATAACCCTGTTTATTGAAGATCTAGAAGAGATTTGAGATAAAACTTTAAATATTTTAAGGCTCTCACAAAGCTACTATGAGCAGTTGCAAGGGCAACCAATGGTCTAACTTGAGCAGCCCAAGAAGGATGGAGGAGCTGAGAGGTCAACAAGGTCTCTGGTATCAGAAGTTGCATTCCTTTAGTATAGGTGACAATAGGATTGGAGTCAAAAGTTTTGAGAGCAGGTTTCAGTGTATGCAGGGCTTGGTATCCTCAGTAATATACGGCTATTATGGATGCTAAAATGGGAAGTAAATGTGCTCAAGAATTATACGTTGTGGTTATCAAATGGGGTCCAGGCTAAGGGTGCCATTCATATATAATATTTTTATAAGTATATACCTCCATTCAAAATCTATCCTATCATACAGGAGACTGAGTATAAGGGTTCAAAGTTTTATTATGGTTTTGAAAGGGATTGGAGCTTATCTTATGAAAGTTTTAGATTAACCAGCGCTGCTCCCACTAATTAGTAGACCCTTTGGCAAAATTAAAGTGGAAAATGGGGTTACTTTATATAAATGTAGGCTTGGCTATATTGGGACTGGCCAGGGATGGTTTCTAAATTTAAATTTTAACTTTTTTATTTAACTGAGGTAAGCTGACCAGGGGATGGACATTACCAAACTAAAACTAAAAATAATAATAAAAAATAATAACGATTCAAACAAAACGCCCAAAATGAACAGATTGATTTTACATACCTAACAAAATATCCAACCAGGTGGGCAGCAAATACTGCTATCCCTCCATGGTGGATGGGGAGGGGGGATTGGGGGGGCTCATCTTCAGCTGCATCCATCTCATCCCAGAGTAGGGTGCGTGTTAAGGCAGATAGTAAGGGTGTGGGGGCATTAGTGGTATGGGGTTTGATATCCTTGATGACTGGAACTTCTGAATAGTTGC
This sequence comes from Massospora cicadina, assembly GCA_022478985.1. Classification (NCBI taxonomy): domain Eukaryota; kingdom Fungi; phylum Entomophthoromycota; class Entomophthoromycetes; order Entomophthorales; family Entomophthoraceae; genus Massospora; species Massospora cicadina. The sequence continues at coordinate 7,057 of JAKSZP010007175.1, read as the reverse complement.
CAGCCCTCATAATGCCAACGATGTATTTGGCCAAAATGTCTTCAGCTTTGAGGCGGTCGTCTGGGAGTTTAATGAATGTGGCAATGTTGGTTTCAGGTTATTTTTGCTTTCAGATTCTGTGCTACTGTTACCATGTTCTGGATGGCTTCCATGACTTTTTTGTGTAAAATTTTCATATTGATCTTACTTTGTGTAGTAAGATCTTTGTGGATAACGGGAGGTGGGATTCCTCCTGCAAGCGCAGCCACAGATTTGGCGGCAGCTTTGTGGAGCGGATGGCAATCTGGTGTGGCAGCTGCTTCTACTTCAAGCTGTTGGTCGCTGTAGAATGGTTTGGCGGTAGGTTGTGGGACATAAATCTGAGGCAGGAATTTTGCATCCCATTCTGCGTTACAGAGCCGCTCAACTTGCAGCGATGGTTCTTCAATTACTTTACCTGATTTTTCAATTCATCCAATAATTCCCATGGGTATTGATTGAATTGGATTGGGGAGTCAGCATATGGTTGAGGTTTGTTCAATTTGTTTGTGGATGCATGGGATCAAACTGGGATCTAATCTGATGTTTTATTGGAGGAATTATTTATGCCATTGGGGTGGGGAGGAGGCTGATTGGTGTCTGCAGGTGCAGCTGCAGCATCAGGCATTGGAGGAGGGGAAGGTAGAATTGTACCTCATGTCAGAGTTGGCATGGGGTAGGTAGCAGATTGGTGGGCGTCAGGCAAACTTTCGGCGTTGGTGGAGGTTTCTGAGTATGGGCATTTGCGTTTCAAGTGGTCTAACTCGAAACAGGATGGACAAATCGTCCATCCACCCTTGACGCGGGCCCAGAATGGATGGTCAGGGGCAGATGGGATGGTGGCACAAGTTGGAATTGCCAAAGAAATTTTAGTGAATTCAGGGCTAATTGTGGCATACACCTGAGGCCCAGTGAGGCGTGTGGCCCCATTTGGGACCACAAATTGCAAGATGGGTTTGGCGCCGTAGGCTGCCAAACCTTTCATCAGCTCCTGGTGGAGCATTTTGGGGGGGAGGTGAGTGGGCAAACCAGCGAACTGGACCACCAAGGTGGTGTCCGTTGGGAGCTGGGTCCAAGTTGTTAGCAGGGGAATATTATTAGATATTAATGGCACCATTGCCACAGTGGCTGCATTGGCTTCACAGGGGAAGCCAAGATCAAAGTACCCCTTATAGGGGTGGTTGTCTAAAAAACAGGCTGGTGTCATCACCACCTGAGCCATTTTGATAATAGCTTGGTCATCGTAGGGGAAGAATTTCCCATATTTGACCCTAAGGCCAAGTTGCTTGTTGCTCTGGGGGAGCACCAGGGGGCAGCGGGGCACCACTTGGGTTTGGGTGAGATGGGCATCGAGATCCTTGGGAGGAACAAATCGTCCCAAGGGTTTGGAATGACTGGGTGAGCCATTCTGAGCGCGTTTTCCTGTCGGACAGAAAATGGAGGGGGGAGTTTCACTGCTGCCCCATGCTTGGACAGTCAGCGGGGGATCCAATGACATCAGAGCAAGACTTCAGTGTGCAATTAAGTGTTTGCTCTTAATTTACCAAATAATTTGCTCATAAAATTACGCCAAGCAGAGAGAGATGCTATTATAAATTTTTTAAATTTTAATTTAAATAATTCATTTTAAAGAATTAGTTTCTGAGTTGCAAATGAGCCAAAAAAAAATAAAAAAATGGAGGTAAAGAGAGAACTGGATTAAAAAAGGAAGACCCCAAACTTTAGCCAATCAATCTGATTGGCTACCGGCTGAGGTTGAGCAATTTATATTGGTGAGATAGCTAGAAATAGCTGCTGAGATGAGATCACTCTCAATATTGGGTTTAGCAGCCAAATCAGCTTCGGAGCTATTTTGGAGGGCTTGGAGGGCTCTAAGGACAGAATCTAGGCTGTTGGAGTGGGTGATATCAGTGGGCAGGGCCATTGGTCTATATAGGCATGAGGGGCAGGTGGTTCCCATGCAGCTGCTCCTGTAGCTGCAACATCTCTTGGCATACCTGAGAGATCAAATCAAGGCAAGTTATGCTCAAGAGCGAGGTTAGCATATGGCATGGCAATTTAGGCCATATATAGGGAGGGTGCAAACACAGTGCTTGTACACTGTATGGATAAGATCCTCACCATTGGAAAGTGGGGCAGTGAGGTGCTGATAGTTCTCTATATTTTGAAATGGAAAACCTGCATAGTCCAGCCATATTGAACTGGTTTAGACTTACAGGAATCAGATGATGCTAAAATGTTGGAGACATAGCTTTTTAAATACCTAGATCTAGACTAAAAATCACCTCTCAAACCTTCCATACTTGTCAGATCCATAGAATGATAGTTAATATCCAGAAAACTTATCCAATAGATCCAGATTCTGCGCCATGGCAGGCATTGCAATCACGAATCTGGGTCTATCACCTATCTAAGGCCATCCAGTAATTTCAGGAAAGTTGGCCTAATTTTGTCCAGACTAATTTTTGGTCCTAAGGCAATCTACTGCAGATAAGATATTACCATCTGTAATAAAAAAAGTCTCCTCAATCAAAATATAGCTCTTCAGTGTCCACAATTTGGTATCTCTCGATTTCAACAATAAACTTAAGCTTGTATTAAAGTTAATTAGCGCTTATTTTTTATCCATAGGGTTTATATCTGAGGAATCACTGCTTTTCAGCATGTCAGCCTAAATGGCCTGATGAAAATATGTTCAATTAAACCTTGAAGGGAAGGTGCAATCCCCCTGATGTTTATAAACTTTTGTAGCTCTGGTAGGTGGCCCCCATTCTGCCATTACACTCATTCTTGGATGGTAAGATCAATTTGCTCATCTGCACCTTCCTGTAGTATAAATCCCATGTGGCGCCTATTAAATTTGACATCCTGTTCAAATATAAACTTGTGAAGGGGGTATGGGCCTGCTGAAATTTAAAGAACATGCCCATGGGATCTGGGCCATATCATTTCTTCAAATGTTACAGTTACACATGTTCTGCTCTGCACTTTGGTGGGGCACTAACTGGTCTTGGGTTCTGTAAGTCCCAGCACATCTCATGTCACCCTCTCTAAGGGATTAAATGCTGCTTAATCCATGATTGCCTTCCCAGCACCACCCTCATTATTGGCAGCTTTGTAACTGGGCTATAAGGTTGGGTAGCTGGTCATCTGCATATGCGCTTTTGAGCAAAGAACAAATATGCCAAGATTGTGAAGCCCGATTTACAGCAATGACTATGGCTACAACATGGGATGAATTAAACTGGATTGGCAATGAATTTTCTGACAAGTCAATCCAAATCCCATACAAAAATTCACCAGCTACCGTAGGGGCACCCCCACAAAAAATTCACCAAATCCACCATTTGGACCCCAAATTCTTAATGACTGGGTGATGGAGGACCTTGACACCAATTACAATATCTAGGAGTTGAATGCAGGCCTCACTTGCACATTGGTAACCTCTAACTAAAGCTCAGTTGCCTGGTAGATTTTGCACCATGTGACAAAAATCAACTGCTGTGCCTGGGGTACCCATATAAGGAATACTTGGTGTGTGTCAAATCTGAGGCTGATATTGCCCACCGCTATTTTGATTGCAGTGTGTTCAAGAGATATTGGTCAATAATGAGCCTATTGCTATCTGGTGAGCAGCAGCCACCTATCACATCTAGTGACATATCTTATGGAATTAACCGCCCTTCTAAAGCCAAGTCCAACAAGCCCTTGGGGCAGAGATCAGAACCCTTAAGGGTCACCAATGATCTATCTAAGGTCACTGGCAAAAAATGGGTTTTGGCTTTGTCAACCAGGGCTGAGGAAAAGGCTTATCTAAGGCAAAAGCCCAGGCTGAAATCAAACTCAAGACCCAGAAAATCACAAGATATGAGGTTACAAAATCTGGCCAAATTCAAAAAAATTGATTCCGTTGAAAAATGATAAATTTGTAGCTCATATCAGAATCCAATAACCACTGGAATCTTCGTGAAGCAACCCTAAAAATTAAGTCCCAAGATGAGAAAGGCTTTGCTTTTCTCAGAGATTATGATCACCCTAATAAACTCTAGGAATTTTGGGCCGATTTCCTATATAATTTTTGTTTTCTTGAACAAAAAAAATACTTTTCCAAAGATCTGTGATGGCTGAAGTTCGTTTTCTGCTCTGGTTTGCACCCCCTGCTGTATGTGAGCCCTCCACCCACTCCACCACCTATTCCACCGGCTCCGCCTCCTCATATTTTTCTGGACTTTTCCTTGGATCTTACGCCACCCTTCCCAGCTCCCAGGGCCTCTTGTCCCTGATGGTTGTGGCCAGTTTGGTGTGCGTTTTGCTCCAAAAATTTACATGGAAACACAATACTGACCGTTTATGACGTCTATTCGTTTTGTTGGGTCACTTGGTCTTGTTGTATCACCTTTGGCCTGTGTCTTTCCCTTCAGCGATCTCCTGCGCTCCAGTTTCACTAACATTATCTGAGAAAAGACTGGATTTTTGTGAGTTCTTCTACTGTTGGGTGGCAAGTGTTAGTCCAATTCTCTCAAAGTTGTCACCCGTTGAAGCAGTCCACTGGGCCGGTATTTTTGTATCCTTTCTGGCCTTGGTTGTTACCTTTCTCAAAGGGTGTGCTGAGGGTGTTGCGCGGCTCCCCTCACTCAAGACGCTCATAAAGTGTGCAGTACCTGCCACTACCAGTCTCACTCTCCACTTTTTATGGGATTCCAAATTTAAAGATGATATCTTCAACACGTTGTCCAGCCTTAGGGCCCGCCAGAAGTCTCAAGGCAAGGACTTAGCTGACGCCCTCCTCCTCCAGCTGCTGCTCTGTGAGATTACAGAGGGAGCTCACCAATGGTTACTCTCCACGGGTGAGAATAATAGATCCCTCCTGGAATCTCTCCCAGCATTGGTTTCCTTTGTCATGCCCTGAGAGTATCCCTCTGCTACCTTTGAGGACTATAACTCCTTTATACACTTGTTTCAAGGAGACCTCACTACAGCTCAATACTTGCACCTGTTTCAGGAGAGAGAATCAAGGTTGGAATCTCTTGAACGGTTGAAAATGGCCCTTCTCCGCAAATTCCTAGATAATACTGGTGCTTCCCTTAGCATATGGGATAACCCACCCCTCTCTTTATCTGGGACATGCTCCATCCTTGCATCCCTGTTGTATATCAGCCTCTGTGCCACCAAGCATAATTGTACCGCTAAACTCCAGATCCTAGAACTTGATGACTCCATCACTGTGGGGCACCAACATGTTTCTGATCCAGTGGTGACATATCCAGCTGATATACTGACCGTTATGGACACTTCCAACCTGATTCTAGAAGGCCTACTTCCGTACTCTCCCAGTACCGCTTGTAACCAGCAGTGAGCTCACTGGAAGGTGAGACTGAAACCACCGTCATAGGTGGGGGTCCCCTCACTGCTGGCTCTGCACCGCCGCGCTCCACGGTATTTTCCTCACTTTTGTCCTCAAAAGTAGAGGGGATTAGCAAGTCTGACCCATTTGATTCAGAGCTTCGCTTCCTCCAGGGTATGGACCTGGCGTTACCATTTTGAAACATATGCCTTCTGTCCAACCTGTAATCCCAGTTAACCCAAATGAACAACTCTTTCCCACCACTATAGAGTCATCTCTTGTAGCGGCTCTATCCAGAAACGAGTAGAGATCCATGAGAGGATGATTGAAGAAAAGATAGCTGTGGCTGACTACACCAAAAGCTTGGCTGTCCTAACTGGTGTAGTCTCATGTGATAAAGACCTTCCTCCCGCCAAACATAGAGCATTAAGCTACCCCACACCATCTAAGTCCTGTGGACAGCTTTATGGCGATGTGAAGTCATTTGGGGAAAAACTTTTAGGGGATACTCCACATTATACGCTGCCCTCTGGGCTTGGAGCCATCCAGCCATACCTTGGCTCTGAGGAAAATAAACCCTCCTCTGCTTACTTCTTGTTCATGGCTACTTTTTCTTCTGCAAGGAAGAGCTTTCTTGCACTCGCTTTGGTGGACACTGGTGCAACTGAAAAATTTATCCCCAAGAGTTGGCAGAGGCCCTGGAGCTACCCCTGGGAGTTGGTCAATTTGTTAATAGTGGTGCATCTCAAATCATTCTAAGTTACCGCGTGTTAACACCTATCCATTTCATTGCAGTTGATGGTTATGTTTAGTTGAGAGCTTCTCCTCGATAAGGAACCTCCTATACCCTGTTATTTTAGGGGTTGACTGGTGGCGCCGATTTGACATCGCCACTAAACTTCTAGACTCTACCATGTATGCACAATTTTCTGGTGGAGTCACGGTTACCATCCCTTACTTAGATGAGAGTGCCACGGTGCTTCCCAGAAGGTGGGGCCCCTCTCCTAAGGTGAGCCTAGCCTCTATTTAATCTACTGACGCCCTGGCTACAACACTTACTCTGCCAGGATGCATCTGTGGATATGCTGATCTGTTTGATTACACAAAGGCCCACAAACTCCCAAAGCACACTAAGTTTGACTTTGAGTTTAAGTTGACTGTAATTCCCATCAAGATATCCTCTTCAATTTACCTCTTGTCCCTGAGGGAGGAGGCTACCTTGGATGCTTGGATAGATGACATGCTCTCTAAGGGTCAAATCTTTAAGAAATTCTCACCTGTGTGCTCCCCCTCCTGTTTGTAGAGAAGTCTGATGGCTCACTTTGTCCCTGCATTGATTATAGCAATCTGAACAAAGTAACAGTGTCTGACCACATCTGCTCACTCTGAAGCAACAGATTGCCCGCTACGTGGAGAAGGCTAGGGGTTTTTTTGAGTTTTTTTTTGTGTGCCCGTTAGGGCACCCAGTGCAGGCAACTTTGTGGGAAGAAACCCGGGGTACTGCCCCCCACCACACTGGGGCTGCGCGAATCTAAGCACCACCAAAGTGGGCCCAACCGCGGATGGGGTGGCTCACACCACCCCTAAAATGACATATTCTTCCCTGTTTGGTATACCAGGTAGCAAAGGCTACCCAGTCAATTCAGAGATAGGCCTCCCATCTCTTACTGCGAGGAATGAGACCAGACTGACCCC